>JAQZBX010110585.1:0-10342 GCA_029593785.1 Cabassous unicinctus
GATGAATTTGAGATAAAAAATATTGAAGATAGAGAAAATCAATAGAAAAAAACACAAGCAGAGAGACAAAGAAAGGGGAAACACAATAAAAAAGAAACAAGACAGCAGTGATTCATTTTAAAAGAGCAGAAAGAAGTAATTAAAAAAAAAACATGGAAAAACAACCCTCTCTCTTAGACCACTAAGGATCTTCTCAGACTACTGGTTTTCATCAATCAATCACCCTGCAGCCTGCCCTCTGCAAGTTTTGAACTAGTAAATAACTAGTAAATAAGGAAAAATTTTAAAAAGGAACTTAAAAAAAATGACATCCAAGAAATGCTAATAAAAAGAAAATGTCTATAGGTTCCCTGTCATATAGTTTCATCTAGATGCTTGATGATCCAAAGGGATGCTTGATCCCTTTGGATCATTTCTCAAAGAGCCAGGAATCAATCCAGGGACCTTGTAAATGGTAGGCAGGAATTCTTCCACTGAGTTATTCTGTCTCTTTATGTTAGTTAGCCTAACCTAACTAATCTAGGTTAGATTTCCTGCAGGAATCCTGCTGATCAGCTGCCTGTCTTTACCTCCTGTCTGATGTAATTTCTGTCTTTACTTTGGTGGCTGGGCATGACAGCCTGCCTGAGGGGATCACCCTCCCCTCTCTCTGTTGAGTCAGGGTCCCTTCTGAAATTCAAGGGTGGCCCAGCTGCCTAAACTCACCACAAAGAAACCAATTTCCATCCTCCCAGACACTTATTCCTTGCAGGGAATCTGTCATAACCCTCCATTTGGAGCAGGGAGTCAGCAGCTCCACCTAGCTTATCCACCCTGAGAGAGGGGTATATGTTTTGGTTTCAGCCACTGGGACAAGCAAGCCATGATTTTTACTTGGCTTCTCTATCTGCCCTGTACCCTCCTAGATGACTCAGAGCATCTTTCCATTCTATATATATCCAAAGGAGCTGGGGGGAAGGAAGGCATCTACTTTTCTCTCAGTTAGGTACAATTCACCATGAGTTTTACCCTAGCTCAATATCTTGGGGGTGGGGGAGTAGAACCCTTCCTGGCAGCCGGGAGGTTTAATAGTTCATGATTAGCTGTTTTGGCTTCTTTTCTCTGTCCCTCACTCTCCTGGGAGTTGTGAAGCAGTGTCCTGGATTGCTGTACCCCAAAGCAGATCCCCAAGGCAGCCTCTGGATCTTTCGCCTTTCTTTTACTGAGAACTGAGCCTGATCTCCCTAACCCTTTGGCCATGTTCCAACAATGTATACTTTCTTTTCAATTGCTCATGGATCCTTCTCCAAATTAGACCATATGTTGGGTAACAAGACAAGTCTCAATAAATTTGAAAATACTGAAATTATACTAAATACTTTCTCTGATCATAACATAATGAAGCTATAAATAAACAATGGATGGAAAAAAGGAAAATTTATAAATATGTGAAGTTTAAACAGCACAGTCTTAAACAAGCAGTGGGTCAAAGAAGAATTTACAAAAGAATTCAGCAAATATCTTGAGACAAATGAAAATGAAAACACAACATATAAAAACCTATGAGATACCACAAACGCTGTACTAAGGGGGAAATTTATAGCCCTCAATGCTTACTTTAAAAAAGAAGAAAGAGCTAAAATTGATGATATAACTGGAAACCTGTAAGACCTAGAAAAAGAACAGAAAACTAATCCCAAACCAAGCCGAAGGAGAGTAATAGTAAAGATCAGAGCAGGAGTAAATAAAATTGAGAACAAACAAAAAAACTGATAGAGAGAATCAACAAAATCAACATTTTGGTTCTTTGAGAAGGTCAACAAAATTGACAAAACCTTAGCTAGACTGACAAAGAAAAATAGAGAGAAGACACAAATAAAGAAAATTGGAAATGACAGGGTGGACATGACCATTGACCCTGTGGAAATAAGAGAGATGATAAGAGGATACTGTGAAGAAATGTATGCCAAAAATAACCTAGAAAATGTAGATGAGATGGACAAATTCCTGGAAACTCATGAACCACCTACACTGATTGTAGAAGAAATAGAATGCCTCAACAAACCAATCACAAGTGAAGAGATTGAAACAGTCTCCAAAAACCTCCCAAAGTTGAAATGCCAAGAACCAGATGGTGTCACAAATGATTTCTCCCAATCATTCAAAGATGAATTAGTACCAATCTTTCTGAAGCTATTCCAAAATTTGAACAGGAAAGAATGCTACCAAACTCATTCTATGAAGCTAACATATTCAAATAACAAAACCAGATAAATATACTATAAAAAGAGAAAATTACAAAACAATGTCTCTAATTAAGACAGAGGCAAAAATCATCAACAAAATACTGGCAAACAGAATCCACAAGCACATTAAAAGAATTAGACACCATGAGAAGTGGGGTGTATCCCAGGTATGCAAGGGTACTTCAACACAAGAAAATCAATTATTCTTATAAGCTACATTGAAAAATTGAAAAAGAAAAATCACATGATCCTTTTCATTAATGCAGAAAAGTCATTTAACAAAATACAGCAACTTTTCTTGATAAAAAACTCTCCAAAGGGTAGAAATATAAGAAAGCTTCCTCAATATCATAAAGTGCAAACATGAAAATCATACAGCTAGCCTTGTACTCAATGGTGAAATTCTGAAAGCTTTGTCTCTGAGATCATGAACCAAACAAGGCTGTTCACTGTCACCATTATTACTCAATACTGTGCTAGAAGATCTAGGAAAAGCAATTAGGCTAGACAAAGAAATAAAAGGCAACCAAATAGGAAAGGAAGAAATAAAACTTTCTCTATTCACTGATGACGTGATACCATATCCAGAAAATCCAGTAAAACAAAGCTACCAGAATTAACAAAAGAGTTCAGTAAAGTGGCAAGATATAAGGATAATTTGTAAAAATCAATAGTGTTTCTATACATTACTGATGTGCAATCTGAGTAGGAAATCAGAACAAAAATTCCATTTGTATAGCAACTAAAACAATCAAATATTTAGGAATAAACTTAACCATGACATAGGGACCTGTGTTCAGAAAACTACCAAACATTGATAACAGATTCAAAAGAAGAACAAATGGAAGGACATTACATGTTCATGGATTGGAAGACTAAGTATCGTTAAGATGTGAATTTTACTCAAATTGATTTACAGATTCAAAGCAATCCCAATAAAAATCCCAACAGTCTTTTTTTTTTCAGAAATTGAAAAGCCAGATTTAAATTTATTTGTAAGGGTAAGGAGTCCCAAAGAGCCAAAAATGTCTTTAAAAAGAATGAAGTTGGAGGACTCCCACTTCCTGACTTTAAAGCACATTACTTAGACACAGTGGTAAAAGGAACACGGTACTGACATAAGGACAGACAGATTAACCAATGTAACTGAATCGAGAGCTCAGTGATTGACCCTCACATCTACAGACAAGTGATTATTTTAAAAGGCTGTTAAGCCAACCAAAATGGGCCAGAATAGTCTATTCAACAAATTGTATTGGGAGTACTGGATAGCCTTATCCAAAAAAAAGAAAGAGGACCTCTATGTCACACCATATACAAAAATTAATTAAAAATGGATCAAGGTCTTAAATATAAAATCAACACCCATAAACTCCTAGAAGAAAGTGAAAGAAAACATCTTCAAGATGTTCTGGTAATCAGTAGTTTCTTAAAACTTATGCCCAACGCATGAGCATAAAAGAAAAAATTAGATAAATGGGACCTCCTCTAAATTCAACACTTTTGTACCTCAAAGGACTTTTTGGGGAACCCATTGACTGCTAATGTAAATATTGCCTCAAATAGCAGAAATATCCAGACACTGTAAGCAGGGAAGACAGCTCAGAAGTTTGGTGCCCTCCCAGTGGGCCATACTTCAGAACTTATGCTCCCCAGTGTGACAGAATTTTAGAAACAATTCTGTCATACACATGAGCTTGAGAGTTTTCCAATACATAAAGAACTATTTGAGAGGATTGTTAACAATTTTATTTAAAGTGGCTTATTTTGGAATTATAAAATGGAAAATGTCATATTTGATAGATCTGTTTCATTCTATGAACCATTTTTTTTCCAGATGAACACTACTTGATGTTACAACATTATGTATAAGGAAAACACATTCATATTGCTAAATAGATAATGGATGTAAATCTAATAGTATATAAAATGTTTACTAGTAAGTTTCCAATTCCAAATTGTAACTATTCTTTATCAAAACCCATTTTTAAATTTTTGGTGTAGAATATTATTATTAAGCAATTTACATGTAAATCCGTATATTCTTCCATATATTCTTCAGAGTCTTCAACCAAACCAACATATTCCAATGGAATGATAGATAAAGCAGATATGATAATTCAGCTATATCCAGTAAGTCAGATTTACATGGAATTTCGATAGGATAAAACCATTTTTATCTTTTGTGATATTTATTGTGGTTTTGGAAAATAACCCAGTTTTGAAATATATTATTGCATTAGAATATAATGATTGTTTTTAATAATTTAAATAATTTTATACATGTATCAGTTTTAAATGCTACAATAGTTTTCATTGATACAAGCCATAGATTTCTTAAATATTTAGGATTTTTGATCATTTTTAGAGTGAAAGTTTCTCTGAAACAAAAAAAACCTGAGTACAGATCATTTATGTAAATTCTATTAAATTATATTCTGCCATATTTCAAGGACTTCAGGTAATATATATATATGTGTGTGTGTGTGTGTATATATATATATATGTATATATTCCTACTAATACCATACTCTGTACATTATACTTCATGAATATAATAGTTTGGTTTTATTATATATCTGGCCATAATTTTTCCTCATAGTCATTTCCAGTTGGCAATCCTGTCCAAACAAATGTATTTGATTTCACTCTGAATATCCTTTGCAAATCAAAGAATTTGTGTAGCATCTATATAACAAGAAATCCTTCCTTATACTTGCTTTGTTGCCCAAAATATACCCATAAAACTGAGGACATAGAATTATTATAAACATTTGTAAACTCTTATTAGAATGTCTCCAGAGTGCTCATGAGACCCACTGTTTGGGGTACTATCTACTTTGGCAGTCCATGAGATCTTGCTGAGATGTGTGTAAATGTAACCTCTGGAGTGACCTCCCAACTCACTCTGAAGTCTCTCAGCCATATAAACTCACTTGTTGTTACCTTTTCCCCATTTTGGTCAAGGTCTTTCTCCAGTTGCATTGCTAGTTGGTGCTGGGAAATAATCCCTCGGTACCAGGGAGGCTCATCCCAAGGATCATGTCCCATGCTAGGGGGAAAGTAATGTATTTATGCGATGAGTTTGGCTTATAGAGAGATCATATTTGAGCAACAAGGAGGCTCCTAGGAGGCAATTCTTGGGCACTCTATAATATTAGTCTGTTTCAATTTTATAAGTAAAGCCTCATAAGCATAGTCATCAATATTAAGGGCCCATCAATGTACATCCTAGTTCACTAGTCATTGCCTCTGTACTTGGGGGACTCTTGCAGATCAATTAGAGAATGTGGCTGACCTCCCGAGGATGGGAAATTGATATTCCTTCAGTTACTCTGTGAATAACCACCGACCATGACAATGCTCCATGAACATTTGAACACAATTATATTTCTTATATGTATGCCTAGTTGAACTTTATATATCCCCCATCAATGACACCCTACACCAATGATCCTCCCCTGCCACAGTTGTTACCCTTCTGTGATCCAAAACTTCTTCAAAAATGAAGCTAATAGAAAAGCCAAATACAATTAATAATAAAATGCAATAATAATGATAGTTTTAAAAATAAAATACCAAAAATTAAAATATTAAAAAATTGGGTCACCGGCTCCACCTCACTGTTACAATTTTTTCCATTGCTTGAATCACAATATGTCTACAACAGAACACCACCAAGTCCACTCTAGTCCATAGCTCCTCCCCCAAACCTGAGGGGACTTGGATGGTGATGTCCACTCCACCTCCAAGTGAGAGAGGGCTTATATCCTATGGATACAGTGGATGGGATTTTCTTGCTTGCAGCTGCAGGCCCTCTCCATTCCCTGGGATGGCCATTGCCCATTGTCGTCTCCTCGCCAGGTTACTTGGATGAGTCCCTTGAGCTGTAGGGTAGGAGTTGCAGCTCCACCAAGATTCCAGGCACAGCTGGCACATAGGTGGGCCAGAGGATACAGTCTCTGGAAGTACACCTAAAACTCCAGCATCACATATAGGTTTGAGTAGAAGGGACTGATGGACCATGTGGAGGGATGACTTATTTGAGTCTAACTCTGTCACTCTCAGGAACACAGATGTCAATGAAGAGCCCACTAAATAGGCATCAATCTCTGGGGCTATCCCCACTTGTATAGTACCTGGGTCTCTCTAGAGCCCTCAAGGGTCCCTCAGTGTGGGGTGATATGCACTTTGGTGTTCTATGAGATCCTACTGAGGTGTGCATAAGCATTACCTCTGGGATGACCTCCCGACTCTCTTTGAAGTCTCTTAGTGATGTGAACTCATTTCTCTTTACCTTTTCCCCCTTTTATTCAAGGTCTTTTTCCAATCGTGTTGCCAGTTGGCACTTGGTATTAATCCCTCATTGCCAGAGAGGCTCATGCCCGGGAGTCATGTCCCACATTGGGGAGAAGGTAATGCATTCAAATGCTAAGTTTGGCTTAGAGGGAGGCCACATTTGAGCAACAAGGAGGCTTTCAGGTGGTAACCCTTAGGCACCCCATAACAGTAGGCTAAGTTTCAATTAGAAGAGCAAATACTCATAAGGCTATTCCTCAATAACAAGAAACCATCAGTGGGCCATCCTCTTTTTCCAGACACTGTTTATGCACTCTGGGTCGGTTGTTGCTCCCTTGGAGAATGTAGCAGAGCTCTCCAGGCTGGGAATTAAGATTCCCTCATTTATTGAGAAATTTTCTACCCACCGTGACCATGCCCCATCCCTTGATCATTTGAACAATTTTATATATCTTTCATGTATATTCAGATGGACTTACTCCCATGAATCTCCCATCCCAGGCACCCCACACCAATGCTCCTCTGCAGCCTCCCTTGTAACCTTTCTGTGATCCAAACCTTCCTCGAATATGAAGCAAATATAATAACAAAATACAATTAATAGAAAAAAGAAATAATAATGATAATTTTAAATGCAAGAGATAAGTACAAGGAGACTCAGAAAGAAAAAAAGGGAAACTAAACTAAAAATAAAATATAATTAGCAGATTGGGACATTTGAAAAATGGGAAAAAAAAACAAAAACAAAAACAAATCCTTTTTTTTTTAGAAATTATTCTTTTTTCCTTTTTTCACTGTAATATCAGATGTCCAGTGTATCATGACACCTTCCCCCTCTCATTCCCCAGTGTCTCAAAAATTTCAATTTAATTTTCAAAGACATTTTAGGTCACAGCAAAGTCACACATGGAATACTAGAGACTCCCACATACCCAACCTCCCTCCCCCTTCCCCACCCCATATTTAAACCGTTATTTTTTTTAGGGATGTTATCATTGTTATAACTGTTATACAGATAGTAAAATATAGCAAATAAAATTTTTCAGTGGTTTTCAATATAGTTTACAATTTAGACTGCACAGTTTAATAATTTTTGATGATATTTACCATGACCTGTGTCCATTAATGTAAGGTAATGAGAATATTTCCCATGACCACTACATATCCCATTTGATCTTTTCTTTTCCTTCCTCCCCACCCCCTGGGAAGGACAGGTTAGAATACCCAGGACATGTAAATATGAATCTTGTCATCCCATGAGCCAAGACAGGGAAGAGTCACAGAAGTTCTTTTAAAAACTGTTCCTAAATATGCCCAAAGATCTAAAGAAAAACCCATACAAAAAAGTAAAGGAAATCAGGAAAAGATAGATGATACTAAAAAAATATCAATCAAGAGATGGAAATTTTGAAAAGGAACAGCACAAACCTGTAGGACACAGTAATAGATATTTCAATTCTTTGGATGTGTTCAACAGAAGATTGGAGTTTAAAGAAGATGGAATCAGAGAAGTTGAGGAAGAGAAAATTGAAACCATTCTCTATGAGGAATGGAAGGAAAATAAATGAACAACAACAAAAAACCTACGCAGAGCCTAAGAAACATGTGGGGAACCATTACTCATACCAATATATGCAATGAGGCAGTTCCAGAGGGAGAAAAAAGAGAAAAAGGAAAAAAAACAATCATCACAGAAACAATGGATGAAAACTTCCCAAAGTGTCAGTGATATCTTTTTTTGTGTTTTCCCTCTACTCTTTTTTTCTTTTTCCATATGTAAAATGTCCATCCATTTCCAAAAGTAATGACAAATGTTAAGTGTAATAGAAAATTAAATTAAGAAACCATACATCTTTAGACTTTACAGACCATGAATAAAACAGGATGTGTGAAGGTTTAAATGGTGATTGTTAACCTGCAGTACTCTGGACTTTTAACATTTTGTCCCCTTTTCAGTGAAACAGTAAAAGTACTGATCTACCATTACTGTTATTAACTATTTAATTTATTTTTTGATGTTATTATTCTATCATTAAGACACTGTTGTTACTAAATTGGGCTTTGCCATCTTGGCTTTAGTATGTATAGAAGACAATAGATTACCATCTTTATTGCTGTAATGTATTAAAAATTATATGCTATTAGAATCTAGTTTAAATATTTCAGTTGGAAAGTATTCATTGAGTTTCCATTTTGAATGTGTGTGGACTAAACCTACAATGAAAAAATTAAAATATATATAAATGAACACTAGAGGAACAATTGAGTCAGAAGTTGGAATTGGATGAGATAAAAGTGACTGGATAGGACTTGTTAGGAGTAGTGATTTCATAAACGATTGAGCTGCATTTTTCTTTTCATTTTTTTGAATTTGGAAAAAAAATTTGAGTTAAAAAAATGAAAGAAATGTATATACATATGCCAGAGGCTTAACAAACTCCAAAAAGGATAATCTCAAATAGGCACAAGTCATGGCTTATTTTAATCACATTTTTAAATTCAAAAGATAAAGAGAGAACTCTAAAGCCACAACAGAGAAGCAACACATCATATACAAGGAAACCTCAATTAGATTTATTGCCAATTTCTCATCCGAAACCATGAAAGAAAGAAGGCAGTAAAATAAAAAAAATAATTAAAATGCTGAAAGAAAATAATTGGCTACTAAGAATATTACACCTGGTGAGAAAATCTTTTATTGTGTTTTTGGTGTTTAAATCTACTTTTTGCTTCCAATAGGATTGAAAAGGAAAATTTAAAAAGTACAATGATAAAACAGTGGTTTTGGACACATGATATATAACACATAATTTTTAAAAAGAACTATATACAGTTGTGGGATAGTGGGATTCTGGAAAATACTTTGTATATATCATTGAAGTTTAGTTAGTATCTAAGCTAATAAGAAAGTTACAGGTTTAGGATATTAAGTTTAACCCCCATGGTAACTCTAAAGAATTTATCAGAGAATATTGAAGTTCACAGAGAAAGAAATTGGAATACAGCAAGCAAAGTGAAGGGGTGTAAGGATATGAGGAGTTATGAATACTGGATATGGGGTTTCTCTTTTGGGAGACAGGAATATTTTGGTAATGAAATGTGATGAAGATAAAAAGAAGGTTGAAAATATTTGAGATCACACTGTATGGTATGCTTAGGAGTAGTTGATATGGTAAAGTTTATGTTGCATATATATTCCCAGATTTTAAAAATTTGAATGAGCAACTAAAGACACAATGACAATTGGGTGCAATATGTGATTCTGGATAGTATCTAATAAGGAAGGAGAGGCACTAAAAAGGACATAAGAAGACACATGAAAAACTGGAATATAGATTGCAATCTTTATAAGAATGATCCATTTCTTGAAATGAATAACTGTATACAGCATGTTTACATAAGTAAATATTCTGGTTCTTAGAAAATATATGTGGCACTATTAAGTTCAAGAATCATGATGTATACAACCTAAACTCATGTGCTCAGAAATTCGATTTATAAATGTATAGACAGAAAGAAAGAAGGATAAATGGATAGGTCAATAGAGGGATTGATAGATTGATGGACACATAGAATGATATGACAAAAGTAGAAAAATTTTAAAACTGGTGAATATCAGTATCTGGAGGGATTGGAATGTATTGGAGGATTTTGTATGGGTTTTGTATTAATTTTGTAACTGTACTATATATTTGAATGTATTCCAAAATAAAAAGTTAAAAAATTAATAATCCTGTAAACGTCTGAATGTGCAATGGCCAAAATATATCCTTGTATTATCAAATTTTCTGTAATTGATGACATGCCATGTTTCTTTT
>JAQZBX010110586.1:0-10360 GCA_029593785.1 Cabassous unicinctus
AAAAAAAAAAAAAAAAAGAGTTAAATCCCTATGTATCTTAACAAGGTATCAATAGATGATACTTAAGATATTTAAATAAAGAAATAGCACCATAAAAATATTATGAAGAAACCAACAGCTAAAAGAGTTAAAAGTGGTTGTTTCTAGGAAATGGCACAGGGAAGTAAAAATTGGTAGGGTAAGGGCCTGCTAATTCTCATTAAAAGCCTTTTCGTATCAGTCGAAACTACATGTCTGCATTTCATTAATAGCAAGTAACTATTAATTTCATTATTAACAATAAAAGAAAATTAAAGGACAAAAAAGAGAGGAAGAAACTAGTGATGAAGATATTTGGGTTTTTATTACTTCAAAGGCTTCTAGTATAATTAGGCATAGATTAGAATCTCCCTGTGACCATGAGGAGTAATAAAATAATTCCCAAATTATAATAACAACACCTTGATGGTAGATAGCATAGTGTAATGGAAAGAGGACTGGCCTGATTCTAATTTTAATTCTGCAGTTTACTAGCTGTGTGGTCTTGTATTCTACGAAGGATTTTGGCTGATGTAAAAGTACATCTCTGTAACATAAGAAGTATGCACTAGAAAAAAAATCAAAGGTAGTTTTTTAAAATCTAAATTTATATGGCTCTAAGGAAAAAAAATCTGGAATGCATAGAGTCCTTACCCACCATAAAATCCCATGTCTGGTGAGCTGGGGCTTTCTGAGTTATAGAAACTGTTTAAATTTATCCATAGAAATGAATCATCTGAATATCCTTCTCAAAGCTTTTGGGACTTTTGTGCAATGTCAGGCAAATCTATGTGGACTGGTGAATTTTGGCTTTGATTCATTCTGCTATTAGTTTTTTAAATAAACTTTTACTTTTATAATAGTTTTGGGTTGACAGAAAAATTGCCAAGAAATTATAGAAAGTTCCCATACACTTCATATCCAGTTCCCTTATTATAAACATTTTACATTAGTATGGTTCATTTATTAATCAATATTGACACATTATTATTAACTAGTCCATTCTTTATTCAAATTTCCTTAGTTTTTACCTAAAATCATTTTTTTGCTCCAAGATCCCACCCAGGATAGCACATTACATTTAGCTGTCATGTCTCCTTCAGCTGCTCCTTGGTTGTGACAGTTTCTCAGACTTTCCTTGTTTTTAAGACTTTGATGGTTTTGAGGGGCACTGGTCAGGTATTTTACACAAGGCCCTTCAATTGAAATTTGATTTTTTTAAATCAAGATTATACTGGGTTTATGGGTTTGGGGGAGGAAGGTCGCAGAGGTAAAGTACCATTTTCATCACATCATATGAAGGGGACATATGACTATCGATGTGGACCTCGAGCACCTGGCTGAAGTAGCAGTCATCAGGTTTCCCCAGCATACAGCTACTCTTTCTCCCCTTTCCATACTGCACACTTTGGAAGGAAGTCACCATGTGCAGCCCACACTTAAGGAGCGGGGAGTTACGCTCCCCCCCCTCCTTATAGACAGAGTATCGACATAAATCATTTGGAAACTTTTTACATCGGAGATGTGTCTCTTCTTGCCTATTGTTTTTATTTCGTAAGAAGCGACCTTATTAGCATAACCTCAGTGACTGTCAGTATCATCATTATTGAGCTGAATCTATATCCTAACATTTTAAAACTTTGATGGGAAAACAGAAACTTGAAAAACAGTCCTTGTCAACGCTGCAAACAGTTTTCTTCATTGCGAGCTACGGAAACCTGATCTTTGGTGTTCCTTTGCTTGGACAAGCTAGGGAAATGGGCTCACTAGTTACGTTTGTGTAGAAAAGACCATCATTTGAAACGGAGCTGTCTGAGGTCTACAGATCTAAGGAGCCGCTCTATGTCATGTTCTGTAAAACACTGTCCATGATATTGGCAGGTGTTGTGGGTAAGAAGCTCAGCGGAACCTCAGCATGTTCTAAAAGGTGTGTTTCTTCTTTTTTAGGTTAAGGTAAATCTGATTCTGCATCAATCCAGCCTCAGTTATTACTGGGTCTGTCAAAGTTCTAGAGTTGGAGCAAGCACCATTTGTCAACATGCACCCTGGTTACCACTAATGTGTCTTTGTCCCAGTCTGCATAGGCTCTTTACTTCTGAGGGCTTTGTGGCCTCAGTCCCATACTGGACGCAAAGGCATCTTTGCAAAGAAATCCATGTCTCAAAGTGCAGCCATCTCTTTGGACCTTAACATGCAGGGGCAGAACTGAGTAGGTGCAATAACCTTTGCTCTCTTTCTATTATCAGGAATCTCCCTCTCTCTCCCCTAATTTTCCTCCAGGCCAGGATGCCTAGCAACCTTTGTTAAGTAAATACAGATGACACAACAAAGAGAACCCTGACTTCATCAACTTTGCACACTCCCCTGCAAGAATTCTTGGGACAAAGAAACTCAGAAGCCTGGACTACCTCTTTGGATTCAGAAAAGAAACCAACAGGAGCAAACCACAAAATAAAGTCTCAAAAAGGTTATCTTGCCACATTCTCTGCTTGTAAATCTTTCTGTTCCAGCCAAGAATATGTACTTCTCATTCCAATGTCCCTCACTAAGGAGATGGAGCCTAGGTCTCTGTCCAGAAGTGGGCAATTCCCACTCACAAATAAAAGATAAAGGGCAGCAATTCCTACAGCAGCCACAGAAAACTTAGATATCACCTTACACATTATTAGATGAGCAAAAAGGATGTTTTTGGATGTTTTCCCTCTGAGGCTGGGCAGTGTTCTCTCCAGTTATGCCAAGGCTATGGGCCCAGTCTCTGCACAGGTGTCCCAGGTTACCATATCAATGGCAGGTAAAGGGACACACAGGCAAGTGACCCAGAGTGCCATACATCAGCTTTGCTCTTAAAGAGTCTTTGGAAAAAAACATGTGCACAGGTAGCCTCCCAAAGTCTATGAAATGGTAGTCAGGACTCTTAAATGCTATGCTAAGCCCTCACTATCCCTACCTGGTAGGCTCTAAGCAGATACCCAGAGCCATTGGAGGATTTCCTGGGAAAGGAACCAACCATCTCCACTTCTTGTCATCTTCAGTAGTTGGGGAAAGTTCACACGGTGGTTATTTTAACCAGGGAAAGGAGATCTGGGCAAGGAGATTTGGGGCAAAGGCACCGCAACTGAAGAAGCTGATCTGTGAACCTCAAGAATAGTCATGTCAATTGACAGATGAGAGTCATTCTCTGTATTCAAATCTCATTTGTTACCCCAAAGATTTCAGAAAATTCTTGTTAAAGTTCAGAAAATTTAGAATTACTGTATTCAAGATTTAATTTCACCAAATGAAAGGTTTAAGGCAGTAATGCTGTGTGAGCCAAGGTTATAATTTAAATATTTACCCTAATCATTTGCACTGTATTTTGATTGCATCCTGGGCTTTTTCATAATCCTGGGCAAAGACAATACTTGTATTGTAAAAATCAAGGATATTCTCAAATTCCATATGTTTCTAAACTGGAGTTGGAAGATATTCTTGGAAAGTATAATAATTTATACTCTCCTTAAAATTTTACTCTACAATTTAATTCAGACCATTCAAACTTTGATGATTTTGCAAATCCCATGAGCAGCCTACCCATAGCCATTTTTTTTTTCTCCAATTACTTTGCTTTATAAGTTGGTAATGTTGCCTTTGTATGAGCAGAGTTGTCAATTATCAATAAAATTGCTGACTACCTGTAAAAGAGAAATTGAAGTGTCATGGAAAACTCATCGCAGGAAAAAAAGGCACAATAATTAAAACCATATATTTTTCTTGCCATCTCATCTTTTTTTGAACTACACAACCCCATTTAAGTAAATTCTGGGTTTCTAAGCTTTGAAAATTAATTGTAGTGGTGGATTTCATATAAGTAGATGCAGCGTTATTTTTTCAAAATAGTCAGAGCAAACTAAATTTATTCTGAAATTTTGATCCTTGCAGCTTAGTTCTTTTAACTTAGAAATATATCAAGTATTTCTAAATGATGTCTCCTTTAAGCAAGCACCACTGGGAAATCTGGACTGGTTGTGAAATGTGGATTTTTAAATAAAAATCTCAGTGGGCAGTAAACAACTCGTTTGACCATTGGACAACTTGGTCAGCAAACCAGAAATAATTTCTAAGGCAGTCTTAACTTCCAGTTCAATGGAATCATTGTTGTGTTCCCTGATAGCAGCACTCCTTCTTTTGGAACTAAAACCTGTAGACCATCAGAGCTTGAGGTTTCAGGCTCGGAAGCAAAAATTTTCCTAGTGGTTCACTAGGAGTAATAGTGAGTGGTGCCACTCCCATATCCACCCCTTGATCCCTGGACCCGTGAATCCTGGCTGCAGGAGAAACAACCTTAGAATGGACACTGATTTTGAGTATACACAGGCTCCCGGAGAACATTGCCAGGTATTGTAACCTAGTTGGCATTGTAATTGAGTCTTCAAAAGGTCATTCCACCATTTTATCAATCCAGCTGAACTCTAGAGTGAGGTTTGGTCCCTTCACCAGGCAAAGAACCACAGCCAGCTGAGGGACTTGCTGAGGGTAAAGGGAACATGGAATGGGAAGTGGAAGAGCTAGTGATTAATATGGACCACGGGGAGGCAGATGTGGCTCAAATGGTTGGGCATCCATCTCCCATATGAAGGGACCTGAGTTTGATCCCTGGGGCCTCCTGGTAAAGGTGAAGAAAAATATAGAAGGTGCGCCACCAGGGCCCACGCATGGGTGCTCCATCGCCCCACTGAGCCATGCAGTAAGATGATGACATAACAGGAAAGTGACACAAGGGAGAGCCAGGACGAGATGTGCTGAAAAACCAGGAACTAAGGTGATGCGGGCGGTAGGACGCCTGTCTCCCACATTGGAGTTTCCCAGGATCGAATCCGACAGGAGGAGAAGGATGAGAAGAGAGGGCAGGAAAAAGACACAGAGAATTTCCCAGTGAATGGACACACACACAGGGAAAAAAAAAAAAAAAACCAGCAAAAATTGCCGGGGGGGGGGTGTAAAAATGGATATAAATAAATCTTAAAAAAAAAAAATATGGACCATGACCACATGACCAGTTACAGCAATGAGGACTGCAATGGCTATGACTATTTCTCCCTTTGTTATAGGTATGTTTGTCTATGTACCTAAAGCAAATATCTTTGTTTTCTTCCCTATCTTATCCCCTTATCATATGACATATGTTGCATTGGTTTCATGTTGTAATATTTAGGTTATAGGATATCAAGTTTAAGAGTGAATGTATCCTATTCTGAAGAGATTTAGTGTGTTTCCAGTGGTACACAGGACAGCTGATTATTGTTAGGTGAAAAATATGCTTGTTGTTGCTTTTATTTAGAGATTAAATATAGTTTAAGGTTATGTGTATGGCTGCCAAGTTGACAAGGAGTGTACTGTGATGTTTAGGCTCATGTGTCAACTTGGCTAGGTAACGGTGCCTGGTTGCTTAGTTAAGCAAGCACTAGCCAAATTGTACTGTGAGGACATTGCATGGCCTTAAATCATCAGTGAGGTGATCGCATCTATGGCTGGTTACACCTACAATCAACTAGATTCCCTTCAGCAGTGAGAGACATCTCATCCAATCAGTTGAAGGCCTTAAAAGGAGAAGTGATGATTTCAACTGTCAGAAGAGAGAATTTCCATCTCTAATTAAGCCAGTCAGCTTCTGCAGGAAAACCTTCATAGAAAACCTTCGTCGGAGTTCCCAGCTTACTGCCTGCCCAGTGGAATTTGGACTCGTGTGTCCCCACAGTTGCACGAGACAATTTTATAAAATCTCATAATATTTACTGATACGTCCTGTTGGCTCTGTTTCCTAGGGAACCCTAATACACCTCCCAATGCAATCTGAAATATGTCACAATTTTGTGGAACAGAGTATAAACTTGTAGTGATAAATTTAACAATAAGGATTAATCTCAATTTGCAAACTATCCAGGACACCTAATTAATCCAACAAAAGAATCTTTGAAGCAACAAATGGCATGAATACAAAACAGATTTTCAACTCTTCAATCCAGTTGCCTATAATGTTTTTCAGCGTCAAAGACTCTAATTGCACTGTAAGAAAATGAGAACATAAGCGAACAAAATAAGGGCCGTCTCTGAGAAATCTAGGGGGAAATATGGGCACTGGTGTCAGCTAAAGCTGAGCTCACAACCCAGTTCTGCCATTTGCAAGCATTTGAGAAAGCTGCTCAACGTTTTGCAGCCTAAGGCAGATACTTCGCAAGATTACTGTGGTTAACATACTTTCTGTTATTGAAGTGAACAATGCTTACGCAGGGACTTAGTATATTGATTACATAATATCCTGAAAATAAAACCCAAACTTGGGCCTTAACCTAAGGACTTTTATTCGTCCTCGGGGCCATCTAGCAAACATCTACACAGTATCCTATCCTAGGAGACATACAAGTATTATTTGCCATGAGATGTATAAATGATCAAACAGAAGATGAGGAGGATGGCAGGAAAGAAAAGGCAGGGGAAGGGGATTTCTGGATGAGTTAACTTCTTCCCCCAAAGGTAGATTTAGAGGATGACTCAAACGGATGCAAATAAGGGAGGAATTTGGAAAGAATGGGAACCCCCTGAAAAGTTAAAGGATTACTAATTTTATGTGGGTACTTTTTATTATTATTCATCAAGTAATCATTCATATTTTGTGAATTGCTGCTTTGCCAACAAAGATTTGAATGTGCCCATCCAGGATGGGCTTTGAAGGAATCATTTACAGGAGTTACCACCACCTGTTCTGATGGACCTCTTAGAAACACCCACATGACATTTTTTTCCCCAAGTGCCATCCAATTTCCATTAGGGAAATCATTTTCATTCCTAAGGTTGAGAGCAGGGAACAGAAGGTGTTTTCCATAAAAGGACAGATAATAAATATTTTCTGCTTCTCGGGTCTCTGTTGCAGCTACTCAGCTCTGTCACTGCAGTGCAAAAACAGCCACCGAGCATTTGTAAATGAATGGGTTATGGCTGTGGTCCAATAAAACCATATTTATAAAAACAGGCAACAGGCTGGGTTTGGACCACGGGCCTGTAACTTATCAAATGCTTGGTCTCGAGAACCAGGAACTTTGTATTTTTCCTTCACATCAGCTTCCTTCTTGAAAGACAGCAAGATGTGCCCAAGGGCTGCAGGACAGGGTGGTAAAAGGAATGTCAAGCCAGATGCAGGAGAGAGAAAAAGTCAGGACAAGGGATGCACTGTCCCACCTGGATCCCCTAATCCTTTTGTCCAGAAGAAAAGAATTTGGTAATAAGATATGGGAAAATGTTGTAAGTATCAAGATGGTAAAAGCTCAGCAATTACACAAGGATCAAAAAATAAAACAAGAGTAACTCTAAAAAGATTAATAAAAAGAGAGCAAAAATTGAAAATAAGAGTCAATTTAAAAGAACACCTGGGGAAGTGGGTGTGGCTCAATCCATAGAGCTCCCGTTTACCATATGGGAGGCACCGGGTTTGCTTCCGGGGGGCCTCCTTGTGGGGGCGAGCTGGCCCGCGGGGCCCAGGTGGGCTGGTGCGGCAGGACCTCGCAGCAAGGGGGAGAAGGGCAGACACAGAGAAAACACGCAGCGAATGGACGCGGCGGACACAACCAGCAAGGAGGGATTAAATAAATAAATAAATAAATCTTTAAAAAAAATAAAAATAAAAAAAAGTAAAAGACCACCTAACCTGCACCAATAACAATTTTAACTCTGGAGAAAACCGAAAACCGGGGGGTGGCGGGGAGGTGCATCCAACTAACTGGTCTGTGCAAACACAGCAAACACTTTCCAACTTATCGTGGCACTCAGACTCCTTATTTAGATACGGAGTTACTGACTTAAGGAAACTGTAGTAACTCAGAAATGTTGGTGGATATATATATACCAGATACTAGTCATCCTCAGGCATTCACTTATTAGGTCATAAAACTGAAAATCCATCAGCGTCCGTCCCAACCAAACCTGTGAAGAAACATGTACTTGTTAATCAGTTCACAAATCAGGAAAACCCCAGACCATACTCTGAGGAAGAACAGTCTGAAATGTTCCCACCCTGACGCCTTTGTTCACAGGGCTCGTTTCACTAAGGGCGCCATATTCCACTCTCCCTTTCCTCTCTTCACATTTCACCTCCAGCACCCACATATGAGTCCCACCGTGACCAGCGGGGCCCAGGCAAGGACCCCTTCACTGAGCATGCCCGCACTTTGTCACTTTCTGCTCCCAACTGGAAGAAATCGGCCTTGGCCCCCATCCCCCCCAAATATCCACAAAGCTGTGTTTGACTTCTCTCACCTCTTGGCGTTTCTGACATTCAGCTTTGTGTTATGGTGAGGTATGTCAGTGTGGCGGCGTATCATTTTTCCTCGGTGAGTCACTGTTGGTGATGTTTTGAATGTGGGCAAATAAGGAAAACATAAATGAATGTCTGAGTGGCATATATAATGCTGTGCTACCCTGTCACGTCAGGGGCTAGAGGTCATTCTCCAAAGACAAATATTAAATCCTAATTGTCAACTAGACAACATTCCATTGTATATTAACTAGGCACATATTAATAAGAGTAATTTCTTTATATATTTATATAGTTTATGGAGAACCTTTGTACATTATTTCATTGGAGCCTCACAATGACTCTGAGAGGATGTCAAGGCATGTTACACATACAAACCCAAAGCTCAGAGAATTTCAGTGGTAACATCAAGTCACTATACTTTGTAAGTGGTGAAAAAGAAACTTGAGGTGCTATGGAAAAGGGAAATACACACACACCCACACACAGTCACAGTCATCCTTACCCTTAAATAACTTGCAATCTTTCAAGTATAAAACAAATAAAGCCCATCATAAGACAATATAATATAGAGTATATTATATTTACACTGAAAATAATTAAGGTCATTACACATTGTATTATTTTTATTGGGAGAAACTGCATGGAGGAAACTTTTATTTCTGAAAATTTAGAAGGGAAGGCAGACTCAAACAAAAGAACTTGATTTAAGATAATTTTTGCTTACTTACTGACTTAAATAAATGAAATTATAAAGTTAGCATTGAGAATTTAAGTTAGCCGTCACAGTTTTCTGAGAGAAAAGTCAAACATACGAGGCTCCAGTGTGACACTTTCAGAAATAAATTGCAAGTGGTTTAAGGGACCTAAATTTGGTTAGGAAACTACAGTCATTTAATGTCTGAGACTTTTAGTGAATCCATATTGCAGGACAGAAGACCTCATCATGTTAGCCAACTGGCTATCAAATCTATTGCTCACAAACACAGTGAATTGGGTACATTTCAGGCCCCAGACTGTTTCAGATGGACCAAGCTGGGAGTGCAACCATGCAGAGGTTATTAGACAAAGAATCAAAGGAAGACATCTTCTCTTACTCCTCCATTCAGAAAGAACCTATGTCATGGTGTCATCCGCATACCAATATCGTCACTGTCTTCATTCACTGCAGCAGAGACCACGGCAGGAGAGTGGGCACACGTCAACGTGCTCTGCTTCCCCACCTACTCACAGCCCTTTCTCTTTCCTGCTTTGTCTAGGAGACCATCAGAGGTGCATAACTAGAGAAAGCAGGTCTTGGGATCTGATGATATGGAGGCTTTAGCCCCTCCACCCACCCACCCCCCTTTTTAAACAGTGTGACCTTGGCAAAGTTATTTGGCTTCTCTATCCTTGCTTTTCTTATATATGAATGGATAATAATAACATTTAACCTATACTGAGGGCTTATTATAGGTCACGTATGGTTCTAAGCATTAATATATTAATTCATTTAATCCACTCAAAAATTCTTACCACTATATCCTGTTTTATAGATAAGAAAAGTGAGGCACAGACTAGTAAGTGGTAGAGCTGGGACTCCAACACAAGCAGTGAAGTACCAGAATCCTAATTCTCTACCTTGGTGTTCTGTGGACTCTAGTTGTAAAGTTAATACAGTAGTAAATCATGTATTTATCTGTGTGATTATTCGTTCAATGTCTGTCTCCCTTCCTAGATGTAAGTTTCCTAACTTTGTTACTCCTCAATCACCTCACCTGTAAAATGGGACCAATAATAATTGTAACTACCTCATTGAATTGCTTGTAGGATTCAGAGAGGAAGTAGGTGTAAAGCATTATTATAGGGTCTGACCACAGGGAGTGCTGAGTTCCAGGTGGCTTATATAAGCCACACTTTCCGTAATGAAATGCACTTATTACCCTGTGGTTATCATACAGCAAAGGTGCCATCTCCTAAGTATGTCATTACACTTAAGCCATCTTATTTATTGCCTACATTCAGGCAGCCTACAAAGAGAAAGACATATATATATATATGTGTGTGTATATATATATA
>JAQZBX010110587.1:0-10359 GCA_029593785.1 Cabassous unicinctus
TATACACACACACACACACATATATACTAAAAGTGACCCTTCCTGAAGGAAGTGTTAATGGATGTACTTCAATAAAGAGAAAGTTGGAATATATGCTCCCCAGTGTAACAGAGATGGACTCATTTATAATTTCCTTATACTCACTCTTCTGCCCCTTTTATTTGAACCTATAATTAGCACTATACTCATTAAATATATGTCCCAGAGACCTAAATCTTCGGTTTGTTCATATGCCAGTTGAGCCCTGAATCTCAGGAGAGTTGCAACACCTACTCTCCAGTTCATTGGACTTGCCCAAGACAACTAATAAAATAATAATGATGGACAACACCCTTTCTAAAAAACAGAGAGTATCCACAACTATAAGCAAGGCAGATCCATTCATCTGCTTGTGGGATCTAAGACCCTCTCAACTGGAAACAGAGTGGGCATCACCATCCCAAAATCCTCAGTATTGAGAAATGAACAAACGTAAGGGAGGAATGCAAATATGAACTTAAGTAGACTTATGTTTATTCTAGGAATGCAAGAACTTGTATCATTGATATAAAGGCAGTGGCCACCAAAGGCTCTGAGGGAAGGGAAAAGGAAGAATAGATGTAACATGGGGCATTCTTGGGTCATTGGAACTGTCTTTCATGACATTGCAATGGCAGATCCAGGCCATTATACATTTTGTCAACGCCTATAAAATTGTGTGGTGCAAAGAGTAAACTATAATGTAAGCTAAAGACCATGGTTAGTAGCAATGCTTCAATATGTGTTCATCAATTGTTACAAATGTTACAAGAGAAAGTTGACTACATGATGAAATAGTTGGGTGTAAGAAGCAATGTGAGATTTTGTGATATTATTTTCTATTTGAACTTTTTAGGTATTCAGCAAAGCAGTGAAATGACCCTACTTAAACTTTAAAAGGCTCACACTACCTAATATATTGGTGAGGGTACAGGGGTGGAAGCAACAAGAACAGTTAGTAGGCTCTTGCATTAATGTCAAAATAAATTATGGGGGTTCAGAGCATGGTTCAAGATCAATAAAGATGTTGATAAGTGGTCAGATTACGGATCTATTTTTAAGGTACAGCCAAGAGTATGTCTCAATAATTTTAATGTGAGTTAATGAGGAGAGAGAGGGGTCAATGATTTGTAGGAGGTTTCTGGCATATACAGCTGAAAAGATGGAGGTTCTATGAATTGAGATAAAGTGGCAGACCTAGGACTGAAATCATTTCTCCTATATTCCATAATTCCATCCTAACCCTTGGAACAGACAGTGAGACGATGAGCCAACATTTATATCATTCTCATAAGCCTAATCACATGTGTGTGTGTGTAAAATCATATGAAATCTTATCTGTGATGACTAGAGTATTTTAATCCTAACAGATCATCTCTTTTACTTCCCAAATTTGGAAACTAATTACCTCTTCTGTTAAAGTAAAAATATTTCTAATTTTTGTTTGATTGTTTAAAAGGTTTGCACCGAGTAACAGTAAGTGAAAATTGCTGTTCCCTTCCATTTGTCAGCATCCTTGAGGAAATCCATGTCCCTAAATGTACTTTGAAATCACTTTTTCTTGTTTAAAAGTATTGTTTGTTATTTTATTCTCAGTAGCTCTCTACTTTAGAAAATGATCAGAATGCCATTCTACCAAAGAATAACCTATGATTTTATGAAAGAGCTGCGGGTCTGTGACTTGTGTGGGGAGTAACCCAGAGAAGAACTTGCACTTTCCTTGACAACTATTGATGCTAAACATGGGAATCTCCTTGACTTCAGTATCCTGGAACAATTGCCCATAATTGCTCCATTATGCCAATAAAAGTGAAAATTCTCAAAAATTTCAATGTTTTCTGAAAAATACCTCACTTCCATGGAGATGTAATCTCAGCCCTTAAAATGCGGACCAGCAGGCAGTGGGTGAATCAAAGAAGCTGCAGATCAAATTCACATCAATTGTCCTTAAGATTAGAATCTATGAGTTTACCAGGTGTAAAAGGTATAATTGTACCTACAGTAGTAGCTAAGCATGCATCCATTCTTCCATACACTTTAAAATCAAACCTTGTGTCAAGTCTATGAAAAGACCTCTACAAAGGTGTATTTGCCTGGAAGAATAGTAGACTATTCGTGAAACAGAACATAAAGAAAATTATTTCAAGAAAGTGAAACAAAGATGAACTTCCATGGATGGGTTCCAATATTATGCTAAAAATACTTGGTGCCTCAGTCTCAGTGCCTGGTCCAGAGAGATCTTCCACAAGAGATGATGTGGTTGAAGTCAAAACAAAATGGCAAACAGAAAACAACTAAATAAAATTGATTTGGGGGCAGTGGTGTTGATACCATATTTGAATTCCCTGTGAGTACTTAAAATCTAAAACATTTAAGGTCCCTCAAAATAAAGAGACCATGTTGAACATAAAGGGCATGTTGTACAAGAAGAATGGGTAATCAAAATCCATTTCAACCTCTTCCTACTGCTCCTTCTTGTATTACAGTCCTGAGAGCCAAAATGAACATTTCCCAGACCTCATTAGAATAATAGCTCAGAATGGGAATTTGTTTTACAAGTGAAATGCACACCCATGAAATCAGAAGTGCAGGAGAGGCCCATCTTCTGGCTGCTTTGGTTGCTGATGTTGAAATCAGAGTGGTGGAGGAACTGGGTATTTCTGCAGCAGAATTCCAGATACCAGCTTTGTGCAAACTGATGGCAATTACTGCAGCATTGGTGCTGGCAATGAGAGCAGCAACAAGTGGCTATCATAGTATGTTCCAGAAGTCAATAGTTCTAGTAGTTCTATGATGCCCCCCTTCTCTATCTTTTAGAACATCAGTTTGTTGCTGTTACATTGGGAGTGATTCTTGAAAGCCCAGCCTGGAGCCTTCCCTTTACTCATGACAAGGATTTTATAAATATTTATTTCCATATATTATATCACTTCCTGCTGAAAATAGCAAGAATCTTGAGTGATAAAAGTTTCTGAAACAATTCAGAGACCATACCTTTCTCTTTCTAACTTGAGCAAGTTTTACCCATATATTTATATAGGTTAATGATAAAATGAAATGCACATTTTTAGAAATATAATTTTTTGCTGTTGAAATTAAATATTTCAGGCTATAATAAGATTCAGTCATTTAAATAAAGCTTTAAATAAAAATCTTTATTCAATATGAAAAATTAGGAAAATGAGAAGTTTCCTAAACTCTCAGTTATTTTACTAAAATAGATCTTTTTCACCAAACAAAAAATATGACTTAAAAATCGATCATTATATATAATTTTTTGTTCCATAAAATAGATATAAATATTGTTAACATATTGATTTTTAATGATTGAATTAATGTAAATATTGAATGATTTTTCTCTTTAAACTTGTAACATTTAATGGTTATGTATAGACAAAAGAAAAAAACTGGAAAGCAGTATGATGAGGCAGAAAAGTGTGTTCTGGAAATCTATAGCTAGACATTTGTTTCAACTGATTCACTCTGCAATGTTTCATGGTAAAGAGGTTTTTCTTTTTCTTATTTTCAAAACTGAGGTGCATAGCAGACAAATAGCTTTTTTGGGTCATGGACCCAAAGCTGGTAAAGCAAGAATGTAAACACAAGTCTCCTATTACCAAAACCAATGCTCTTTCCTGTGTTTTATACTGGGTTTGAGTCCCAGCTCTGCCATTAAACAGCTGTGTAATTTTGGACACAGTGCTTGAATTCTCTGTGACTTTGATTCTTCATTCATAACATTAGTGGTTAAACTCCATGAGGAAGGAGAATGATAATGTTTTTATGAAAACTTATTTTGAATTGCAAACAGCATTTAAAAAGTGGAGAAGCATCTTTGTTCATAACAAAACCTGAGAATCATTGGTTTCCAGGTATGTATTCTACTGCTTTAGACCCTAAGGGAGCCAGGTAGAGAAGATAAAACAAGGTGGCACCTCAACAAAGCTGTGCCAGAACAATCCTTGCTAGGAACTCAGTTTGACGAGGTGCAGAGCACATCATCTTGTCCTCAAGCCAAGGATCTCATCAAAAACTGGACTAATGAAGAAAATTTCAATATTTTACCTTTCAATAAAGAGAGAGGTATGGATGAATAAAGCCAAAAAAACCTCAAACATGTTGCCGATGCATAATTAAAGACCAACAAATGAAAGAATGTATTATCTTAAGGATCCAATGTATTCATTACAAAATTGTCCATGCAGGATCTAGAAGAAAATGTTAGGGGACTGTTTGGCATACTGTAAAGAATAAAGAAATATTTGATTTCCATGAAAGAGATGCAGAAATTCTAAAAGATTCACTCAAAATTTATACACAATGTTAAGTAATATGAATAAGGTGGAAAATTACAAAATGAATATGTAAATTTAATAGCTTTTTAATTGAGAAATTTCTCAAAATAAGGGAAAAACAGACTCTAGTCACAATATTAATAAAAATTTAAATGTATGAAAGGTAATGTAGCAACACATTCCCTTTATTTTTTTCACAATAAAGAATTTAAAATAATGGAAACTATATATCAGTACGAGAATTCAAGGTCAGATGCAATTTTATGCCAATAACATAAAAAATTTTAACCAGATACTGTGAGGCTGATGCTTGACTGGCAGAATAGCAGCTTATCTTTAAATTTATTGAGTTTCAAGGGGAAAAAAAAATCACCAAAATGGTAATAAAAAAAATAAAACAACACCAAAAAATTCAAGGTGGCTGGGTCAAGGTGAAAGCAGCAAGGGGAAATTTCCATCTAAAAATAGTCACTTTATAAGATTTCCCTATGTAATCGGCATTACACGAAGTACTTTCCATACCTTACTGCTTTTAATTCTCACAACCTGAGAATGCTACCTTTATTTTTTGCTATTGTTCAATTTACAATGAAGAAACTGAGGAGGTGTATATATGTAAAGAGAAATCAACTCAATCTGATAAATTGAATATCAAATTATGGAAACAACAACAGAAATACCAGTCAGGGTTTCAGCCCTGGAGTAATTGAGAAGGGTTTAATTTTAAAACAAAGCAAATCCCTATTTGCAAATTTGCATATGTATGGGCAGATAAAAGGCAACTAGCCAGAGAAGTGGACAACTTTGGGAGTTAGCACTATCAAAAGCATTTACAGCTCCTAGGCCTCAAAGGGCAAAAAGAGCAAGCAGTTATCAAAACCCTCAGAAAATAACTGTAGGAGAGGGTGGTCCTATAGAAATGGAGTTTGTTGGTAAAGGTACAAGGGAAGAAATAAATACCACATTTTTACTCTCTTTACCCTCTGATCTTTTATTGGTGACTTCCTTGTCCAAACTCAAACAGAAGACAAAGAGTAACAGCATTTTCAAGCATTCCATGAAAATCAGTTTGTGGAGCACAGATAAAAAGTTGAGAATAGAGTAGAGTGAATATGGAAAGGAAATTGGAAAATATCCATCATGACCATCTTTTGTATAATGTACAAACAGAAAAATCACTAAAATATGTGAGAAGATTTAGTAAATCTAAATAAAGGTTAATAGCAATTGTCCATATGAACTAGTACAAGGAACAGAAAAGCATATGAGGAAGCTGTGGAAAAAAGAGGTAGAACTTGGGTGTGTTTTCTAATCTATGAATTTCTATTTTGTTCAAATAGTATACCATGAGTATATATTTATTTTTTACCTTTGCATGTAAAGCTAAATCTAACAACCACCACAACATCATTACTGCATTTTGCTCAACCTCAGGGCAAGGTTTCCTTCTTCAGACAGGAGCCCTCACTTTTGAGCCTGCACGACTCAGAGGGAGCAGCATGAATATACCAGATATATTGCAGGAAACCAAAGGGTCAAGCCAGAGTGAGAATCAGAACATAGCAGAATGCATGGTAGGATACAAATCTGCCTAGGATGTGGAGGGAGGTGCTCCATGGGACCGTACAGAATGGGAAGACTGGCTCAGGGACAACAGAAACTTCCAGGAAATAACTGCTTTCTTACTTTTAAGGCCCAGAGGGTCCAAAAGAGCAGGGCAAGTTATCCCATAGTGGCCAGTCTCCCAGGGAGGGCAACCGCTGGGGTCAGCGTAGGTGAATGGCAGTGTGGCAAGCCCTGCTCAAGAGTAATGGGAGAGGAATCCCTGCTGCCTGAGGTGAGGTATTTGTCCACACCAGGGCTCCCAGGGGGAGGGACCTTGCCACGGAGAGTTCCAGCCCTGATAAACAGCCAGGGCTGCTTGTTCAGATTACCAGTTGAAGGTACCCTCAGGCCTCTCCATTACACCTAATGTCTCTATTGGGCTGTGGAATGGAAACATACTAAAACATCTGCACACAATAGAAAAGAAGAGGAGTGTAGGTGAGGGCTGGGAGATGGTCTCTAGGCATGTCCCTGAAGTTCCTATAGTCCTGGCAAATTGTTAGCAAGATATAAAAAGAAGGATGAGAGAAATTCGAACTAAATTGGAAAGAGGAGGTCCCTGAGCAACTTTTTAGGAAGCTAATAAGTGTCATCTTCATACCTTTATGAACAATCAATGCCATTATTAAAATGCTCAGGTTTGTGTAGACTGCTTCCATGATAGTTGTATAAAAGCCACTACATTGTTCTTTTTACATCTTGGATATATTGATTCAGAAGATTCAAATAGGTATGGTCAAGAAAATATTTTTAGAAGTTTATAATCCAAAGCAAACTGTGATCATATTTTTTTCTGGAATAAATTATAATTTATTTCTTATTCTCCCCTGAAAAAATATTAATAAATATTTTAATAAGTAATGAAAAATACAAATGGTCCTAAGATTAAGGGAAGATAGTAGAGAATTGAAGTCATTCAGTTAAACTGAGCAAAATCTATGGAATTTGGTAAATCCTGTGATGAGCAAGTAATTGGCAAGGAATCCTGGACATAGATCTGAATGGGAGTCAACTTATTGGAAACAGAATGTGATGCATTTTGATTATCCTATTATTCTGAAGATGGTTATATCAGAATTGTTTATAAGAAAGTTCCTGAGAAAATGAATATCATGGTTGTTCTAGTTTGTCAAAAGCTGCCAATGCAATATACCAGAAATGGGTTGGCTTTTATGAAGGGAATTTATTTGAGGTAAAAGCTTACAGTTCCAAGGCCATGAAATGCCCAAATTAAGTTACTATCAGAGATGCTTTCTCACCAAAGGTCATTTGCTAGCAGATTCTGGATTCTTGCCATGTAGCAAGGCAAGATGGCGGCTCATCTCTGGAATCCTCTCTCACAAAGCAGGGTCAAAATGGCAGCGCTCTTTCTCTGTGTGTTTCTGCTTTCCATTCTCAGTATATATAAGACCCCTGCAAAAGGGCACAGACTTAAGCTGGGTCATGCCTCAGTGACATAGTTCAATTAAAGGCCAGACTGTGATTTAATCAAAAAGTGACTAAATCAAAAAGTCCCTTAACTGAATCTCACCAAAAGGCCGGACAAGCAATAGACTTCCAGGCACAGGAATGGATTAGCTTAAGAACGTAATTTTTTGGGGTGGACAAAAACAAACCAGGACAGTGGTCTCTTTCTTTTGTTTCCTATCCTCTTTAATAAATGACTATAATGCTCCAAAACAAAAAGGGAACAGTCAGCAGGTGATAATGAAACCCTTTTATTCTGACTTTTATAGTAAGAAATTGAATAGCATAATTAGATACTGGTGAATGCCATATCCCTTCCTCTGGCAAGAAGCCCTTAAGTTGCAGGCTCTGTTGAGTTCCATGAGTTTAATGTTATTAAACTTCATCTTTGCCAGTCACCTGTGACAGTGACTTGTAGGCAATCCAGTGATGACTTGTGGGAGCCCATCTCTCTACTCACATGGCAATGCTTATTGCTGTTCCCGACGAACATAAAAGAGATGTCTCTGTTGTGGTGTCTTAATAGATCCTCTGGTTCCCAGACAGTTTGGTGCCTGTTTGATATAATTATTGTGTCTCATAAAAAATAAATTTTATACAGTAACACTCTTAGCCTGCTGTGCTGCTTCACTTCAAGATAACTTATGGCTACTAGATTCCTCTATACAATATTGGTCCTCAGCAGTAATAAAGTTGTCATCAAGTGGTAGTGATAGACCACTTTGCATTGTTATAACTGCCTTTTTGGTATTATAACTGTTTACAACTTTATGAGTTCTTCATAAATATGATCAATTGCAATAATAAAGTTGTAAGGCATTTGTGACAGCTTATTTTTCTCAGCTTCAAAACAGGATCTGCCTTTCTTGTTGGTATAACATCTGTTGACTGCCGTCAAGCTATGAAAGGAATAACCAAATTAGCTTCCAGAGTTGCTGCCTGGCTTCCAGGCACTTTCAGTAATTCATTCCTATAAGTGCAAACTCCTTTTATCCTAGCAGTAGAGGGATAAATGTGTCCTACCCAAGCCGGGAAAGGCTAGTCAAGAATGCCATACAGGATCTTTTTTAATTTTCCCCAGTATTAGGAAATCATGGATCATGTTTTGTTATTCTCACAACTTATTTAAAAGAATTATTTGCTTTTCATTATAAAAAACATATGGCCATTTGTCTATTTGTTTTTAAAATTATATATATATATATATATATATATATATAGTCAAAAACGCTAATGTGGTCAAAAGGGATACTTCTAAAAAAAAGATTCAGCCAGGTTGACTTAGACAAAATTTTTTCAAAAAGACAATTAGGATGATATTTGAAATGTTGCCGCAGATAAAAATGGGGAAATATCACAATCACATTTTTTTAAAGATTTCTTTCTCCCCTTCTCCCCCTCATTGTTTGTGCTCACTGCCTGCTGTCTGTGTCTGTTCATTG
Source organism: Cabassous unicinctus (assembly GCA_029593785.1). Taxonomy (NCBI): domain Eukaryota; kingdom Metazoa; phylum Chordata; class Mammalia; order Cingulata; family Chlamyphoridae; genus Cabassous; species Cabassous unicinctus. The sequence goes on from JAQZBX010110587.1 coordinate 8,828, forward strand.
TGTGCTCATCTTCTTTTTAGGAGGCCTTGAGAATGGAACCCAGGACCTCCCATGTGGGGGGGAGATACCTAATTGCTTAAGCCACCTCCACTCCCTGCTTGTTGTGTCTCTCATTGTGTTTTCCTCCTTGTGTCTCTTCTCATTGCATCGTCTTGTTGTGTCTGCTCGCCACGAGCTCGCTGTCTTGCTCGTCTTCTTTAGGAGGCACCAGAAACAGAACCCGGGACTTCCCTTGTGGTAGGTGGGTGCCCAACTGCTTTGGCCACATCCACTTCCCTCAACCACATTTTCACAGTGGACTGCACCCTGGCCTCAAAACATAACACGCCTAGCCCAATAAAAGCCCCCACAGACCTATACTACTTTTTATACCAGTTTGTCTGTTAATTATTTTAAAATACAACTTAATTTTCTTTTCTGAAAATATTATGGATAAATTCCTTCTTCTCTTCTCCTGAAATATTTTACCACCAACCCAGTTCAAACTTTCATAAAATAGGAAGAGAATTATGTTGAAAATAATAATAAAATAAAGCTAATAAAACACATATGGTGAGAGAAGTAGCAAGATGGTGTCGGTTTAGGGGGGCACTCGCTAACTCACTCTCAGAGGACAGCTGATTGGGGACAGGATCCTGCCTGAGTGGTCTGTGCTAGGGGCACACTGAGCGAGAACTTGGGGACATTGATCTGGAGGGAGCTTGATGGTAAGGTGGATTGCTCAGGAAAGATTCGGGAGTTTTTACCCTGGCTGTGGTAGGGTTCTGACAGAAGGTGGAGATGGGTTTCCTTTCTGTGGATTTGGTTGCCTGGACTCCCTTACAACTTTGGTGAGCAAATAAGCTGGCTTGAAGCAGCACCAGGCTGAGGGGAGAGGAGAATCTGCTGAGGAAGCCTGATTTACCTAACAGCCTGGTGATACTGAGGCTTGGCTCCGGAGGGGGTGGAGTCAGCCAATTTTATCTTTCTGCACTTACAAGCATCAGAGCTTCAGCACCCCTGGGGAGGCCAGGAAGTGGAAGTGCTTGATTAGTTTACATGAGCCTATTTAGGGTCCCCTCGGTGAAAGATTGATCTACAAGAGGCCTTCTTTTGGGTACCTTATTTCTCCAAAACAAATAAAGAAGACAGTCACTTAGAAAAAAAAAAAAAAGAAAGAAACTTTTTTTAACTTAATTTAATTGTTAAAATCTGCCTCAAAACCTGCAGATAGGACCTTGCAGGGCAATTGATGAACACAAGAAGGCTGAGAGGTTCCACAAAGGCCGAAGAATGAATACTGTTCTTCCTTAGCTTTGTTTGACTGCTTGCTTGTGTGGTTGTTTGGATTTTCTTTGTTTACTTGTTGTCTCTTGCTTTTCTTTCCTCTTGCCTCCCCACCGCCCAACTCTTCTTTCTTTCTTTTTTTTTTTTTTGTTAAATTAGGTACTGCTAGCTTGTCTCTTCTTTGCTGTGCTTCTTCTTCTGTGATTTCCCATTCTCTGTCTATTCTGATTTTGTCTCCCAAATCTATCTCTTTTCCTTCTTTCATC
>JAQZBX010110588.1:0-10357 GCA_029593785.1 Cabassous unicinctus
CTTTTTCTGGTTTGTGCTCCTGAGAGTGACAGAGCTGGACTCAGTTAAGGCTTCCCTGCATATGGCTTATATTACCCTTTTATTTAAACCTATACTTGATACTGGAGTTTGTTGGTGTACATCCAAGAGACTGTAATCTTTGGGATGTCCATGTGCCAGCTGGGCCCAGAGCCTCAGTGGAGTTGTAACACCTACTCTCCAGTTCATTGGACTTACCCAGGACAACTAAAAAGAGGATGAAGATTGACAACCATCATACCAAGGAAACAAGAGAGCCTTCAATTGCAAGCAAAAGAGTCCCATCCATTGGCTGAATGGGATTGAAGCCCCTCTCAGTTAGAGGTGGAGTGGACATCATCATCCCAGAATCCTCAGGATTGGGGAATGAAATATGGACTAGAGAGGACTTAATGGTATTCTACTATAGACATATTGTGATTCTAGCAATGGAAGAAACTACAACATTGATGTGGAGGCAGTGGCCACTCCGGAAGGAGGGAGAAGGAAAAAGATTTAGAATACGTAGGCTTATTTGGCTCTTGGGAATCATCCTGAATGACATTGCAATGACAGATATAGGTCATTTTATATCATCCCGTAATATGCAGCACTGTGTGGGAGAGAATGTAAACTATAATGTGAAGTATAGTCCATGCTCAGTTGCAATGACCTAGGATGTGGTTATCAATTACAATGAAAGTGCCACACTAATGAAGGATGTTGTTTATGTGGGAGGATGTCGGAGGTGTGGGGAGTAGGCCATATGGGAATCCCTATATTTTTTGTGTAACATTTATGTAATCTAAGTACCTTTTAAAAAATAGAAAAATATATTATTTTAAATAAAGCAATGATTAGATCTAGAGAGAAAGGCATGTCTTAGAAAGAATGATATGTGGGAATTTTGTCACATTTATGGAATAAAATCCTGAGAGAACAGAAAAAATAATAAAATAAAATAGCACCTAAAAGAATCAAATGCCTAGGAATACATTTAAGTAAAGATATAAATAGCTTTTATGCAGAAAGCTACACAATACTGTTAAAGGAAATCAAAGGAGACCTGCATAAATGGAAAAATATTCCCTGTTCATGGATAGGAATACTAAACATCATTAAAATGTCTATCTTGGAAAGTGGATGTGTCTCATGTGATTGGGCTCTTGTCTACCATATGGGAGGTCCTAGGTTCATACCTCAGGGTCTCTTGGTGAAAGTGAGCTGGCCAGCATGGTGAGTTGGCACATGCAGTGAGCTGGCCTGCCCAGAGAGCTGGTCAACATTCCATGCTGGCCCATGCAGAGAGCTGGCCCAAGCAGAGAGCTGGCTGGCACAGAGAGCTGGTGCAACAAAAAGAGACAAATAACAGAGACAATGATAGGCAAAACAAACCAGGGAGCTGAGGTGGCCAGTGATTGAGTGCCTCTCTTCCACATTGGACATCTGAGGATTGGTTCCCAGTGCCTCCTATAGAGAAGAGGAGAAGGAGAGAAGATAAGCAGGCAATGAGTCACACAATGAATGGACAGAGAGGACACAGAGAGCATGACAGCAAGTGTAAAAGCAACAAAGGCGTGGGGGAATAAATAAAATAAATCTTTTAAAAAAAGAAGTATTTCTTAACCAAACTGGTTTACACATTGAATGCAATCCCAATAAAAATTATCACAGGAATTTTAACTGAGTTGGAAAAGCTAATTATAAAATTTATTTGGAAAGGCAAAGGGCTCCAAAAAGCCAAAGATATACTGAAAAAGAAAAATGAAATCAGAAGAATCAAACTACTTGAATTTAAAACATACTATAAAACTACAGTGGTCAAAACTGCATGTTATTGGCACAAGGATAGACATACTGACCAATGGAGCATAACAAAGAGTTCTGATATAGATCCTTATATATATAGTCAATTGATATTCGGCAAGACCACCAAGCACATTCTACTGGGAAAGAATGGCCTCTTCATCAAATGGTGCTTGGAGAACTGTGTATTCATATCCAAAAGAAAGAGAGAGGAACACCATCGCAAACCTTATACAAAAATTAACTCAAGATGGATCAAAGATCTAAATATAAGAGCCAAGACCATAAAGATCTTGGAAGATAATGTAGGGAAGCATCTATAAGATCTTTTTGTAGGACATGGTTTCATGAATTTTACACCCAAAACATGAGCAATGAAAGAAAAATAGATAAATGGGACCTCCTTAAAATTAAAAACTTTTGCACCTCAGAGGAGTTTGACAAGAAAGTGAAAAGGCAGCTGACTCAATAGGAGAAAATATTTGGTAAACTTCTATCTGATAGGGGCCTAATATCCAGCATATATAAAGAAATCCCAAATCTCAAAAATAGAAAGACAACCCATTCAAAAAATGGTTAAGTGATTTGAATAGACACTTCTCCAAAGAAGAAATACAAATGGCTAAAAAGCACATGAAAAGATTTTCACATTACTAGCTATTAGAGGAATGCAAATGAAAAGTACAATAAGATATCATCTTTAACCCATTAAAATTGTTCTGCACGATCTTGCAATAATGGGTACAGGTCATTTTAAATTTTATCAAAATTTATAAAAGTGTACAGTCCAAAATAAAAAATAATGCAAATCATTGACCATGCTTAATATCAATGCTTCTATATTTGTACATCAATTGTAACAAATGTACTATCCACATGTAAAATGTTATTAATAAGGGATAGGGGAAAATGGGAAAGATGTTGTGTATATGGGCATCCCTTATATTCTGTACATGACTTTTCTGTAACCTAAAACTTCTTTGAAGATAAAATTAAAAAAATAAGACACTAGAAGAATATACAGAACAAAAAGTCACTGTACATACAAGACAACAGATCTTACAATGATGAAAGATACAATGCCAAAAATAATTTTTATTTCAAGTTTTTAGAGTTTTTGGTATTTTATTTATTTTTAAAATTATCATTATTTCATTTTCTTATTAATTTTATTTGGTTATTTTGTTGGTTCCAATTCTGAAGATGTTTTGGATCACAGATGTGTCACAACTGTGGTACGGGAAGATCATTGGTGTGGGGTGTCAGTGATGGGGGATGCATGGGATGAGGTTCACTTGGAGTATAATGTTAAGGCACATGAACGTGTTCAAGTGTTCTTGGGTCATTGTCACAATTGGTGGAGATCCACACAATAACCAAAATAATATTGAATTCTCATCCTGGGGAGCTCTGCCACATTCTCTAGTGGGACAGCAAAAATCCCCCAAGTATAGTGTCTTGCGAAGGAGGATGGACCATTGTGACATGTCCTTGATATTGATTACTGTACTTATGAACATTTTCTTTTTGGAATTGAACAGCCTAGTATTATATGTTGCCTAACTGTTACCTCCTTAGAGCCTCCTTGTTACTGAAATGTGGTTTCTTTCTAAGCCAATCCCATTATTATACACATTACCTTTCCACCAACATGGGACATGACTACTGAGGATGAGCCTCCCTGGCACTGAGGGATTATTACCAAATGTCAACTAGCAATGCACCTGGAAAAAGATCTTGACCAAAAGGAGGAAATGGTAAATACTAATGAGTTTTTATGGCTAAGATATTTCAAAGTGAGTCAGGAGGTTATTCCAGAAGTTATGCATATGCATATCTCAGCAGAATCTCATTGACTATCACACTAAAAATTGCCTCAAATAGTAGGTCTACTGATGATTCTAGAGACTTCCAGACACTATAGGCAGAGCACAAATCTCAGGACTTTGGCACCCTACCAATGGGCCCTACTTTGGAATTTATGCTCCCCAGTGAGACTAAAATAGACTCATTTGTGGTTTCCCTACACATGGCTCTTCTGCTCCTTCTATTTGAACCTACAGTTAGTACTAGAGTTGATAGATGTATGTCCAAGAGACTTAAATCTTTAGGCTTTCCAAGTGGCAGTTGGTCCCTGAATCTCAACAGATTTGCAACACCTACTCTCCTGTTAAGTGTACCCACCCAGAACAACTAACCAGGAGATGATGATGGACAACACCCATCCCAAGGAATAGAGAGTCTGCAACTTCAAACAAGATAGTCCCGTCCATCTTCTCCATGAAATATAAGCCACATCTCATTTAGGGGCATAATGGGCATCACCACCTCAGAATCCTCGGACTGGGATTGAATGATGGATGAGTATACTTACTAATATTCTACCAGTGACTTATTGTTATTCCAGAAGTGGAAGAACTTTTATCATTGATTTGGAGGCAGTGGTCACCAGAGTTTCTGAGGGGGAGAGAGGGAAAAACAGGTGTAATATGGGGGCATTTTCAGAATATTGGAATTGTCCTGAATGACTTTGCAATGATGGATATAGGTAATTTTATATTTTATCATAACTTAGAAAATCATGTGGACAGAGTTTAAACTATAATCCACACTTAGTGGGAATGCTCCAAAATGTGTTCATTAATTGTAATAAATGTACCACACTAATGAAGGATGTTGTTAATGTGGGGAGGTGTGGGAGAGGTAGAGATTGGGGCATATGGGAATCCCCTACATTTTTATGTAATACTTATGTAATCTAAAGCATTTTAATTTTCTTTTAAATTAAAAAAATTTTAAAAATTAAATGTAAAACCTTACTGATAGCTATGTTGATCTACCTATCCTAGATATTAAAGAATTGAAAATATTTAGAAAAAACAAGAGAACACAATATATCAAAACCTATGTGAAACGCCAAAGGCAGTGCTGAGAGAGAAATTTATAGCCTGCAATGCTTACATTAAAAAGAAGAAAGATATAAAATTAATGATCTAACTTCCCACCTAATAAATAGAAAAAGAATAGCAAATTATTCCCAAACCTAGCCAAAGGGGAAAAAATAGTAAAAATCAGAGCAGAAACAAATGAAATAAAGAACAACAACAACAACAAAAAAAAACAATAAAGAGAATCAACAAAACCAAAAGTTTTGAGAAGATCAACAAAATCAACAAAAACTTATCTACACTGGCAAAGAAAAAACCCCAGAGAAATGCAAGTAAACAAAATCAGAAATGAGTGTAGACATTACCACTGACCCCACAAAAATGAGAAATCATAAGAGGATACCATAAAGAACTATATGCCAAAAAAAAGAAAAAGGCAATGTGGGTGAAATGGACAAATTCCTAGAAACATTCAAACCAACTACACAGACTCCAGAAAAAATAGAAGACCTCAACAAATCAATCAGAAGTGAAGAGATCGAAATAGTCATCAAAAACATTCTAAAGATGAAAAGCGCAGGACCAGTTAGCTTCACAGGTGAATTCTACCAATCATTAAAAGAGGATCTAATACCAATCTTGTTCATACTCTTCCAAAAAATTGAAAAAGGGAAAAAGCTACCATCTCATTCTATGAAGCCAATATCACCCTGATACCAAAATTAGATAAAGATACTACAAAAAATGAAAATTTCAGACCAATATCTCTAATGAATATACATGGAAAAATCCTCAACAAAATACTTGCAAACTGAATCCAAAAGTACATTGAAAGAATTATACACAACGATGAAGTGGGTTTTATCCCAGGTATGCAAGGGCAGCTCAACACAAAAAAATCAATCAGTATAATAAAGTACAGTGATAAATTGAAGAAGAAAAATCACCTGATCCTCTTGATTGATGCACAAAAGGTATTTGACAAAATACAGCACCCTTTCTTGATAAAAAAAACTCTCCAAAAGATAGGAATAGAAAGAAGCTTTCTCAATATGGTAAAGTGCATATATGAAAAGGCTACAGCTAGCACTGTACTCAACAGTGAAAGACAAGATAAGGATGCCCACTGTCACCATTGTTAGTCAATATTTTGCTAGACCTTCTAGCTAGTGCAATTAGGCTAGATAAAGAAATAAAAAACACCCAAACAGGTAAAGAGAAAGTAAAACTTTCACTTTTCAATGATGATATAATATTATATCTAGAAAATACTGAAAAATCCACAAGAAAGTTACTAGAATTAATAGACAAGTTCAGCAAAATGGTGGGATACAAGATTAATATGTATAAATCAAAACAGTTTCACACACTTCTGATATGCAATCATCAGAGAAAATCAGAAAAAAAATTCCATTTATAATAGCAACTGAGGGAGGAGCAGCAAGATGGCATTGGTTTAAAAGGACACTCACCATCTCTCTCACAACAAATGGAATGGCTGAGTGTGGGCAAGGTCATGCCGAGTGAGCTGTTTTGGGAACCCACAGAGCAGGAGGCTTCAGGGCATTGATCTGGAGGGAGCTGCACAGGGGATAAATTGCTCACTTGTTTCTTGTTTGCTGTGTTTCCTCTTCCTTAATTTCCCCTTTTCTGTGTATACCAATTTTGTCTACCAACGTTATCTCTTTTCCTTCCTTCATCTTTATGTCTTGACTTTCTGTTCTTACTCTTATATTCCACCTCTCTTTGTTTTAGTCCTCAATTTTTCTCATTTTTATTTCTATCTTGTCTATCCTGTTTTCTTTCTTTTTGTCTTTTCTTTTCTCTTTCCCTCTCTCCTCATCATTCTCACTTTTTAATTCATTCGAAATATTTTTCTTTATTTTCTTTCCCATTTCATTGTTGGTACTCCACATTTTTTATTTCTATTACTCTACACTGCTTACATGAGTAAAATATGCATTTTCAAGGTCTTATATGGTTCCTCTTCTAATTTTTATTATTATTACTATTATCCTTTCTCTTTTCTTACCTCTTTTGCTTTCTCTGGACCTAATCTATTTCCTTCAAGGGAACATAGACAACAGCAAGGAAAGAGAATAAGAGGAACAATGTATAATATCAACTGAAACAATAAAATATTTAGGAATAAACTTAACCAAGGACATAAAGGTCCTGTATTCAGAGAACTACAAAACATTGCTAAAGAAAATGAAGAATACTTAAGTAAATGTAAGGATATTCTGTGTTCATGGATTGGAAGACTAAATATAGTTAAGATGTCAATTCTACTCAAAGTGTTTTACAGATTCAATGCAATCCCAATAAAATTCCCAACAGCTTTTCTGCAGAAATGAAAAAGCCAGTAATCAAATTTATGTGGAAGGGTAAGGGGCCCTGGATAGCCAAAAATATCTTTAAAAAGAAAAATAAAGTTGGAGGACTCTCAATTCCTGATTTTAAAGCATATTACTTAGCTACAGTGATAAAAACAGCATGGTACTGGCTTAAAGACAGACAGATTGACCAATGGAACTGAATTGAGAACTCAGAAATAGCCTTCACATCTACATTTTTAATGTAATATTTATGTAATCTAAGTATCTTTTAAAAAATGAAAAATTAAAAAAACAGGGGAATCCCATGTACCCCATCACCTCTCCCTCCTGCACTTTCCCATATTAACAACATATTTCTTTTATGGTACATTTCTTAAAATTGATGAAGTTATATTGAAGCATTGTACTAACCAAGGACTATAGAGTACTTTATCATTTACACTTTGCCCCACACAGTTTTATAGTCATAGAACTCTAGCTTCATGAGTATTTACTATCAATGTTGGACAGAATTATCTATAGAATAGTAAAATAGGAAGCTAACTTCCTAAATGGAAACTAAGAGAAAATTCTTTCTAATGGATATAGAAGCAAAATCCATAACAAAATGTGAATGGAATGTAGAGAAATATTAAATGGATAATATTTCATAAAAAGGAGAATTAATCCATGTATATAATATTGTTTAACTTTTGTAAATGCATTCAATGTAGTTCACTACATTAACAGAAATAAAAGAGAAAAACCTATTATCATCTCAATAGATGTGGAAAAGCACTTGCAAAATCCAGCCCAATCAATGAAAAACCATATTAAGAACCTAAAAATAGACCTCCCTTAATCTCACAAAGAATACCTATAATAAAAACTGTTTCCAACATTATAAGCAATGCCAGGATTTTGAAAACTTTCCACCGGCTATTCTATATGGGAATGACTGCTACCATCAATGTTATTCAATTTGTACTGTGGTGATGCAATTGTATAAGAAATTAAGACATGCTAAATGGCATATGTAAATAGGAAGACAAAATTGACATTATTTCCAAAAAAAAACTGTATTTCTAAAAATTTAAAAATAATATGTAATTTATTAAATTCAATAACTCATTACAAATTGGTTGGATGGCCAATAACAAATCAATTGTATCTCCATATTCTGGAAACAACAAATAGATAAAATTTAAAGAAGATAGCATTTACAACACCAATGAAGCTATCAAATAACAGTCATGAATTGTGTTTAAACCTCTACATTGATAGCTACAAAGTAGTGCTGAAAGAAGTTAAAGAAATCTTAATAAATGGTGGCATATATCATATAGAATATAATTGTTAAATTACATTATCTCTAATTTATTCCATATAATAAATTAAATATAATTCCTCTAAAGAGAGTAGGGTTTATTAATGTGAGTAATTCACAAATAAATTCTAAGTTCATAAGCAATGTGCCAAGAAGGGTGAAAACCAACCTGAATTAGATGAACTAAGTGGGAAGACTTAAATCACCAAGTATGAAGAACTATTATGGAATCTATTTATTACACAGTATGTTAATGGCACAAGGGTAGATGAATTAATCAGTATAACTGGCTAAGGAGTTCAGAAGCATACCCACAATTATTCAGCCTCATTATTTGTGAAAAAGCAGACTGTGGTGAAGTGGGTCAAATGATGGCCTTTTAAATGAATGGTAATTTGTGAAGTGGTTACCCATAATGAAAAAAAATTCAGGATACCAATCTCACACCTTAAACCAACATCAATTCCAAATAGATCAAAGGTATAAAACTTGTAGATTAAAAAAATAAATAGATGAATTAATTAAAAATATAGATTTTAGATATATTATATAAAAAATAATTTGTGATTTAGAATGGTAAGATTTATGTAAACAAGCCAGATTAAACTTTAATCATAAAATAAAAATTAATAAATGGGTCTATATCAAACTTAAGAATTCCTTTTCTTCATAAGACATCAGTAAGGTGAAAAGTGGTAACCTAGAATGTGGAAGACTAAATAAAATCTCCAACCAAAAAAATGAGCAAATGATAAGTGACCAAAATAAAAATTATTCAAAACCATGAACGTATAATTCACAAAAGAGAATATACATGAGGCTAATAAACATAGAAAAGTGTGCTCTACATATCCAGGCTCAGAAAAATGCAAACAAATCCATTATGAGACATTGAGAACACTTAAAAGAAAGGCTAATGTTTATATGACCTATAATATCAATTATTGGTTAAGATGTAGAGCAAAAGAAATATGCAACTTGCCAAGCCAAGCACATTGGATATTTGGGTCAATTCCAACAAAGACTGAATATATTCTCAGTTTATAAGCCAGCAATCCCCCCACACCAAAAGTTTACATTCCACAAATTTAGATATGCCTTACCAAAAGATACATACTCATTTTTGTTTGCACTATATTTAACAACAACAACAACAAAAACTACCCAAAATATCACCAAACCTAACACTGACAAATGCATTGTGGCCCATTCACATGATGAAATAAAATACAGGAACCGGGAGAGATTAAATACAATTATGGTAAACAAAAGAGATTAATAGCACCAACATAGCATTCTGTGATAAGAGAGACAAAAACATGCAACACATATAATTTAATTTATATGAATTATGAAAATGTGAAAATAATATATTCTGATGGAAGTCAGGAAAATTGTTCTCTTTTGATATGATATTGACTAGAGAGACCAGTTACACAAGTGTTCTTGGATTGCAAAAATTCGCGAAGCTATTATTTTTAATGAGAACATATTTTAGAAATTTATTAAACTCAATATAATTATAAAATCATCAATCACAAAAGGTAAAAATAAAGGTGATTAAAATTCAAGAGTAAAAAGTAAAATCAGACTTTCACTTGTAAGATTTAGAGATCTATATTAAAAGATCAAGAGGTAGAAATTCCATTATTTAGCCATACAAGAATAATTGATGACTTTATAATTGAAATTTGTCAAAAGATTTAATAAAATTTTTCTCTTTTCTCTCCTCTCTCCTCTCCTTTTCCCTCCCATCTTTTCCATACTGAAGTGAGTGGGTGGATATAAGCTCTGAATTGGTATTGTCTTAGTTTTGGCAAGATGTTCCTTCTATTTTTTAATCTTCTTATAAAAAATTGTTGAAGTCAATAAGATGGCATTTTAGTAAATGGTCACAGCACAAGATACATAAAGAGTTATAAATGAAATATTTTATGGCAGACATTCATTCAATAAAACCCTTATGAGTACTTAAAACGAACTTTGCATAATGAAAGTATAGGAATAAAAAATCATGGACT
>JAQZBX010110589.1:0-10360 GCA_029593785.1 Cabassous unicinctus
ATGGTTCTCAGACTTAGCCTTCACGGACAGCTTCCCATCGCCTGCAGTGTGAAATCTAAACAGCGTGTAAGGCTGGATTAGTTTCCTACAGCTGCTGTGACAAACGAACACAAACCCAGTGGCTTTAAAGGGTACAGATTTATCATATCTTCCTTCTAGAGGCTGGAAGCCCGGAATGAGTCAAACTGGGCCAAGACTGAGGTGTGGGCAGAGCTGGTTGCCTCTGGAGGCCCCAGGGGACACTGTGTCCTGGCCTCTTCCAGCATCTAGAGGCTGCCCACAGCCTCGGGTCCCTTTCCATTGTCAATGCCAACGACGCCCGGCTAAGTCCTCACACTGCATCCTTCTGAACTGGCTCTTCTGCTTCCCTCTTCCACTTTTAAGGGTCTTTCTGGTTACACAGCTGCCCTCAAGGTCAGCTGGTCGGAAACCTTAGTTCCCCCCAGCTGTGTAACACAACATGGTCACAGTTTCCGGGATGAGGATGTGGGCATCTTTGGGGCCCATTATTCAGCCGACTACAGAGGATTATTTCTGTTTTTGGTGGTGTCAGTGTCCCCATGTGCATTTTTTTTTTTTTTTTATGTGCTCACTTTGCTCACATCCCTTGGAGTTGGGTTTCTGCCTGGGATTTTGAGTATGATTTTTTTTTTTAAACCAAAGAGGAAAAGAAAGCTGAGTAGAGGAAGGGAGTGGCTTAGCCCTCGCTTCTGCTCTGTACCACTTCCTGAGCTGCGCCTACTGCTTTTGGTGGCCAGGAGATGGGTTCCCTGTGGGCCCAGGGAGAAGGTCTAGGGCAGGTGGAGAGGAGGAAGGCTCGGCCCTGGGTGTGGGAGGGCAAGGGCAGTGGAAGGGATCAGATACAGCCGAGTGGGGCAAGAAAAAGATCCAGTCAACGAGCGGCTTACACGGGAGAAAGGAACTGGTGGGTGGGGAGGGCAGGGTATCTGAGCGTTCCTGCTGGGAGAGGACAGCAAAGTGCCCAGAATAGGGCACCGAGCGGGGTGGGGAAAGCTGGGGGAGGGCGGGAGGAAGGGGCTTGCGGCTCGACCCAATTTCCACGTGGGCAGGGGTGGCACTGGACACCACTCATCCTCCAATATTCACTGAGCACCTGCTGCGGGCCAGGCGCAGAGATCCCTGCTGTCGAGGAGCCTCGGGAGAGAAACGGATCTGCCAATGGGACCTCGCCACCTGTGGGGGGTGCTGCAGGGCCAGCCCTAGAAGGCTTAAGGATGAAGGAACAGGGCCAGCTGCGGAGGGAAAGCATGTGCCAGAAAGAGTGGACAGAATGAGCAAGACCCCAAGCTAAGAGTTTTGCAATGAGATGAGGTAGCCTCGCCGAGCACAAGGGCTCAGCAGAGCACAAGGGCTGGGACGGCTGACTGGAGGGGCAGGAAGTGGCTGCATCACTGTGTGAAAAAACCGGAATTTGAACCAAAGGGCAGGGAGCGGCCGTTGATGAGGTCTGCCACTTCTAAATTAAGATCTGCAATGTTATTGCAAAGGCAGGATCTCAAATTTAAAACCAGTCCTAGTTCATAAAATTCTCAGTGTTCTGGTTGTTGTCTGAGCCTGGTCTTTGAAACACAATGCACAGAGTATCACAGAAGGGCAGATGTGACCTGCAATCACAGAGAAAGGATTTCACACACTTAAGGCACCTTCTTACTCTCCCTATAGCTAACAGTATTTTAAAAAAAGAGAAAAAAAACAGATCAGCCCCTATCAAAACTGCTGCCTGGCTGGGTTTAAAATGTGCTGCTTAAAAATGCAAATGACTCAAGAGCAGTCTTCCTCTTTTTTTTTTTGTTTTTCTCTGTTGTTCCTCAAAACCAGTGGTTATCAAGGGGGGTTGTTTTGCAAATGTGTGTTCCTGGGTTGTCTTAATTCAGGTTGATTGAGTCAGGATACGAGATGGTCTATGATGTGCAAGATGGTTCTGGACACAGAATGTCTCATTAGATATCGTGTAGGTAAAAAGCCAATTTTAAATGACTTAAGTCTAGATCAGACTCCATTTTCAGACACAAATCCATAAACACTATGTAGTTTTTCTAAGTTTAAATACACCCTGGATTTTTCAGGAATGCAACAATTCCTTTTTTGAAATAGCGATAAGAAAAATGATCAACTTTTCTTTAAACACTACTGCTTTGTTGCCTATATAGCTTTACTGAGATGCAAAACAAACTGCACATACTTCAAGCGTATGAGCTGATGAGCCTTGGTATGTGCACATAGAAACACGAAGAAAATGAACATATCCATTGCCCCCAAAAGGTTTCTCCTGCCCCCGTCACCTTTTCCCACAGCCTCTGCACATCCCTCACCTGCACCCTGGCAACCACTGATCTGATCTCAGTCACTAGAGATAAGTTTCATTCTCTAAAGCTGCATATCAATAGAATTTCTTTATTTTATATATATGTGTCCTCACCCCAGATGTCTCCCTCATCTGTTTGCTCGTTGTTTTGTTTGTCTTCTTTAGGAGACACCGGAACCAAACCTGGGACCTCCTACACAGGAGATGGGCGCTCAACTGCTTGTGCCACATCTACTCCCATGTTCTCTTTTTTGTCTGGCTTCTTAGCTTAATTATTTTGAGATGCATCCAGGTGGGGTGCATCAATATTTCATTCCTTGATTGTATACTTTGGATGGATTGTATGCTTCATGAACATGTATCAATAAAATTGATAAAAAATAGTACATTTCTTTGTATTGCTGAGAAGGATTCCATGGCACAGATACACCACAATTTGTTTATCTATTCATTTGTTAGTGGCCAGTTGGGTTTGTTGTTTCCAGTTTGGACTACCACAAATAAAGCTGTTCTGAACATGCACCTGCAAGTCTTGTACAGACTTCCACATTCATTTCTCTTGGGTAGATACCCAGGAGCGGAATGGCTGGGTCAGACGGCAGGTGTATGCACGTTTATCATTTTAAGAACTGCTCAAGTGTCTCCCAGAGCCGCAGTATCATTTTACATTCATGACAGCGGGAACCATAGACCAGTCCAAGAGAGGCCAAAATGGCCTGAACCCACGGGTGACCATGAGTTCAACAGAAATTTCCATTCCATCTTGTTCAGCTCCAAACCATGTCACGTAAGCCAATGAAGCAGTGGATTCTGAAATCCAAAGGTATGGGGCAAGGCAGCTCAGATTTGACTTCTGAGACGAGTCAGTTGCTCAAGCTACTGGGAGAAGAGCTGGAAGGGGTCAAAACTCAAGGCCAAGAAGCCACATGGGACCTTGTTGACCAGACCTCCGTCTCCGCGTCCCCCCACCGGCCCACAGCTGGCACAGGCCAAAGGCAGAGCCCCGGGAGCGGGTGGCCACACCGGAAATGACAGCCTAAAACAGGAATCCTCCCCCTTCTCAGAGGTTACAGGGGCCAGACTAGGCTTCTGCCTCGGGGAATAAACCGAGTGACCCATCCACCCGTGTCCAAGGGCAGTGCAACCCCAAGGCCAGAATCCCTAAAGGTCAAGATAGTAATGGGGTCAGTCCTCCTGGGGGTGGAGGGAGCCCCATTTTCTAGCCCAACAGGTAGTTCTTGCCAAATCCTGGGCAAGATGGAAGCGCCCAGCCTGGTGCCAACCCAAATGAACGAAAACAACTTGTACAGCTGATATCGGCCCAGCTTATCAGATGACATTTATCTCACTGAAATCTCCGAAAACCCTGAGGTCAAATATGATGAACCCGGAGGCTCCTAGTCATCAAGGGACTCGCCCACAGACAGGCAGCTCGGCCTCTGCCTCCCCTGCCCTCTTGCCCCTATGAACTGCCCCCACCAGGACAGTCAAATGGTTGTTAGAATACAGAACTCAGGTCCTGCCACTGCCCTGCATTAAGCGTCCCCACCCCCGTGTCTTCTCACTGCACCTAGAATCGAATCTAACTCCCTACCATGGCCTGCAGACCCTGCAAATACTTCTCTTACTTTATGCCCACTATCCTCCCTCTCACTTCCTCCAAAGCCTCACCAGTCCCCTTTCTGCTCTTGGAGCATGCTGACCTTATCCCTACCTCAGGACCTTTGCACTGGCTGCTCCCTCTAACTGGAAAGAGCCCTTCCCCCAGACATGCACCGGACTCACTCCAGCATTCCATGTGCGTCTTTGCTCAAACACCACCTTCTCAGACAGGCCTTCCCTGACCATGGTCTCTAAAAACAGCTCCCTCAGTCTCTCTCCTCTCTTCCTAATTGTAACCTCATCATAACACTTACCATTAATGCATGCTTCACCCCCCCAACTCCCTGTGTCTCCCATGCAGTAGAATGTAAATGGCCCCCATCTGTTTTTGTTCCACTCTCTGAACCCCCAGGACCCAAAGAGTGCGTGGCATGGCACATGAGAAGTCAGTCCGGACCTGCTGAATGAACCCAGTAAGGGACAGGCCCACGATGGAGCTTCCCAGGTCAAACCGTGCCCTCTTGCCAGGTCTCTTGCACAAAGTCTCCGGCAACCTGCAGTCAGCTCACCAGGGAACCTCCAGGAAACCCAAAGGTGGGCCTCACCTGTGTCCCCTGTGCTGTGCCACCCACCATGGGAAGAACGGTGGGTCCCAGTTGCCAGGCCGGCCTGGGTGACGACGAGCGGTGAGAGCCCAGGTGAGAACGTCACCTTCTCATCAGGAAGGGAGCCCCCTCCTGTCAAGGACCTCCACCTGGGCCACGCACCCCAGCCAGCCCTAACCGTGTGTGCAGGGAGCACCTACACCCCCTCGCAGCGCTCAACCACAGAGGCCCGAGCTCTCCCTGCCTTCCACAGACAGAATTCTCCTGTCCGCAGCTGCCCCCGGGGGGCCCCCAGCCTAGAGTCACGAGGTCCTCGTGGCCAGCAGCAGGGCGGCGCCCCAGATTCCCACCTGCTGCCCTGCCTTGACCTATGACCTGCAATCTGGAATGGGGTGAGGAATCAGATCTCGAGCCTGGGGTGTTCCTCCAGGAAAGTCGACTGGTCCACGGGGAATCAACACACCAGGCTGGCCCTGCTGCCACCCAGCTCTGCAGGGTGAACACAGCCCAGACCCTAGTGAGCGGTAGCAAGGGCAGGAGCTACCCTTTATGCTGCCCCTACTCCCGCCATCCGATGCCCCCAAGCCGGCGTTCCTTCGCATCCTAGCTTCTCTGGAACCCGGGTGCATCTCAGGTCAATGGCATGTCCTAGTTCAACCGGCGGCCCTTTTTCTTTCTTATGGGGACATAAAATAATGGCACACCTAGCAACCGGAGACTCCATTCTGATGAAATGTGGCATGTGCTAGGGAGGCCCTGAGCTAATCCTCAAAACACCGCTAAGAGCGGTCCTGTGGGGCGAGCAGCTTCCTCAGAGGGGGCGAGCCTATGGGCCAGCACAGTCCCAGTTCTTACTGGTGTTTCTTTGGCTCAACGCCTGCTGAGGTGGTGGCTGCCATGTTTTTCAGACACATGTTCCCAGAAGGAGCAGGAACACTGGGGCCACCAAGTGCTCGGAGGAAGTGTGGAAAATGAGGCTGCCTCAAGAACAAACAGGTTTGCAGCTCGTGCATGCAAACAATCGCCGCCCGCCTGGGAGACAGTTCTCTCTTTTCTTTTCTGCCTAGTGCATTTAGCCAATTTGCCTTAACTACACAGTGAGACTTCAGCCCACTTAGAGGGGAGCCACCTGTGGCTCGGAGGAGGGACGCACCTTGCCTGGGACCGCGTGGCTCTCTGTGGGGCTGCCAGGGCACACAAACGATTCAGGCCCTCCCACCGCCCAGGCCACAGGGTGGGCAGGTGGCCGGGTCATTCGAGAAGGGGTCTGGCTTCCTCCGCAGCAAGAGGACTCACACTTACTTCCTAGACCTGGCACATTCCTTCTTCCAGTTCTTTACCAAAACAGGCACGACTTCTTCCGACGTGTCCTCCCTGTTCAGGGACCAGAGATCTGTGCTCTCCAGGGGCTGGCGGTAGCCCCGAACCATCAACCTGGGACCAGGACACAAGGCGGAGGGAGGCAGTGAGAGTCTGGGAGGAGGCAGACAGCACTCGCATTGCATGCAAGCCCACGCTGGTCCACCCACCGCAACTGAAGGCAGCGGTACAACTGGGAAAAGCAGGACGTGGGTGGACGTCAGGTCGTATTAAATAATTATTGCTAATTTTGTTAGCAGGAAAGTGGCCTTATTTTTTGGAGATGCCCACAGAATATTTCGGAGGGAAATACCAAGATGGCTCTACTTCGAAACAAAAGTGAAACGAATATGGCAAAGCACCAGGCAGTCTTTAAATCCAGGAGATGGGTTTTTTGAGGTTCATTATACTAGTCTCTCTATGTGTTTGAAAACTTGCCTAATAAAAAGCAGACCTGGAGATAAGAAAGAGCAGATTGTTGGTTGCCAGGGCTGATGGAAGGGGGTGGATGGGGAGTGATTGCCTCATGGGTAGAAGGTTTCCTTTTGGGGTGATGTTTTAGAACCAGATAAAGGTGGAGATTGCACAACACTGTCAATAAATTATCACTCAATTGCTCACTTTATTCTGATGTGAATTTCACCCCAATTACAAAAAGAAGATACTTAAAGAAGAACCCTAATATTTTAATTCATTGTGAAATAACTTCCAGCTTACAGAAAAATCACAGGAATTTTACAAAGAACTTCCGTATACCCATCACTTAGATTTACCATTGGTAAGACGTGGCCACATCTGCTTTATCATTCTCTCTTACTAAACACGCCCCCCCACCCCGACACACACACACACACACATGCATGCAAACACGGGTTTTTTTTCCTGACTCACTGAAGAGTAAACTGCAGGCTCTGTTCCCCTTTACCCCTAAATACTTAGCTGTGTGTCCCCACCCACACCGGCAAGGGCGTGCTTACATAATGGAGGACAATTATCCAAATCAGGACTGTCAGCAGGAAGTGCTGCTGTTATCTAATCTGCAGCCCATGTTCAAATAACACCAATGCTGTTCTTTAATAGTTATATGAAAAATAATTACACATTACGCATTTTAAAAAATGAATTTCTTAAAATGTTTAATTAAAAAAAAAAAATAGATGTTTGCAAAGAATTTATAAAGACCAGAACAAGAAAAATGGATCCAAATCATGCCCAGGAAGATGCTGACAATGTGCAGAGATGTGCAAAAAAAAAAAAAAGACTAAAAGGAGGCTTAGTCAAGTAAGTGTTGACAGTGGCCGCCTCTGGGTTTTGTTGTTAACCTATGGATGTTTCTTTTTTCCACGTTTCCTACGATGAACAGGTATTCTTTTTCTAATGAGGAGGGGGTGAAAAACAGTGCCGATAATAGTAATTACGCCCAACATACAAAAGTAGACAAATGCAGAACTGAGCCGAGGGCAGGCAGAGCTCACGGGCGCTCCGGACCAAGCCTCCTGCAGGGGTGCAAGCCCTCTACGGTCTACGTGCCCAGCAGGCTGCAGCTCACGCTCCCGGGAAGGGCCGCGGAGACTCAGGACACCACGCTGCCAGGTGAGCAAGGGGGGGCCCAAGCCGCGTGCGCATCACCCACCCCCGGCCCTGAGGTCCAAGGGGCCAGGCCTTACCCTGTGATCCACCAGAAGGTAATCCTGGAAAGGAAGGAGGCACTGGATTCCGGGCAAGGATTCTAGCCAAGAGAAAACACAGGGTGGGGAGGAGAAGGAATG
Source organism: Cabassous unicinctus (assembly GCA_029593785.1). Lineage (NCBI taxonomy): Eukaryota > Metazoa > Chordata > Mammalia > Cingulata > Chlamyphoridae > Cabassous > Cabassous unicinctus. The sequence goes on from JAQZBX010110589.1 coordinate 7,662, forward strand.
ATTCAACTTGTCACCTGAGGCCGAGCTCAGCGAGGCGCGGGCAGCAGCCCACTCTTCCTCCAAAAGGACCGCCAGCCCCCTCACCCCTGACTGGCACCCCAAATGGACTTTTCTCCCAAGCGCCAGCGGCCTTGAAAGGAACACACAGCAGTTCCTCCAGTGTCACCCAACAAATACTTCCTGAGGACCTACTATGTGCAAGGCAGGGGACTATGAGCCACCTTCCCACCTGACCTTACATCCCCACAGGAACCCTATATGCATGATGTTAACTACTAGCCCCGCTTTACTCATTCATTTATTCATTCATTCAAGAAATACTTCCTGAGAGCATACTATGTGCCATTCATTCATTCAACAAATATTTCCTGAGGACCTACTATGTTCCAGGCACGAGACACCGCGCTACCTACCCAATTTATCTTACATCCCCACAGCAACCCTATGTGCATGGTGTTACTATTAGCCCCACTTTACTCATTCACTCAACACTTACTTATTGAGTACCTACTATGTGCCAGACACCATGCCTACAGATCTGGACCCCTGAAGCCTGTGGCTGACTGGGGTAACTCCAACAATAACGCTCGCTTGCCTAGTTAGCTCTGCTCTAAGCACTTTACACAAGTTCTCTTACTTAGTCCTCATAATTACCCTACAATGTAGGTAATGGTATTATACCCCATTCTACTTTTAAAGAACCTAAAGAACAGAGGTGAAATGACTTGCCCGAGGCCCCACAGTTAGGAAGTGGTCCTCCACTTACAGGATGTAAGCCTCCAAAAGAGTCAGGTTCCAGAGACAGCTGTTAATCCAACGATCACACAACTACATGCACAACTGCAACTGTGATATGAGATAGGTAAATATCACCAATGAAACCACGGAAAGGCATGGGAGCTGATTAGTGTAAAGGGGGGTGGGGGTCACAGAAGGCTTCTGAAGTTCAGGCTGGCTTCTGAAGGTTGAGCAGAGCATAACTAAGTGAAGAGGAGGGATAAGGCGTTCCCAGCAGGGGAAGTGGTATGTTCTTAGGCCCTGTGGTAGAAGGAAGCAGGTCCTACTTCGGAAACAAGAGGAGGTCTGAACAGTCTACACTGGAAGCCATGTGCAGTCTATACTGGAGGCCACATCAGGAATTTTGATCTTTATCCTAAAAGCAATGGGAAGTCAGTGACAGATTCCAAGAAGCAAGCTCCAAAGAACCTTTCCCAGGTATCCAAAGATGAACCTCAGCTCAACACAGAAACAAGGAAGGAGACATCAGCACGGAGCTCCTGGGAGTATACACGAAGGATGGCTTTCAACGCCAAGAAATGCAAGTGTAAATTCTGAAATACAAGCGTTATAAAGCAGGAGGGGAGGCAAGGAGGCCACCTGATGCTCTAGCATTCTGCAGAGATGAGGCATGTTAGAGAGCCACGTAAGACGCATACTCTATCCAGGCTGGGAGTGCTTCTAAAAAATACCACATCCCGGACTCCACCCACCAGAGATTCTGATTAAACTGGTCTGGGATGGGTCCTGGCCATGAGTTTTTGTTTCTGTTTTTAACTCCCAGATTCTCCCTGGTGAAGTGACTGGGACAAGAAATGCACAAGATAAACCTAGAACACCTTGTTGACCTCCCAGAAGGAAACTAAAGACGAGGACTACTGAAAATCAACTCAGCAATTAGAAGTGGGTCCCGCTGGCCAAACATGGGACAACTGAAGCTTCAACAAGAATACGTGCAACAGACTGAGACACACCATATATGTTTAAATACACAAGTTCATGTTGATAACGAAGAAAATGGAAACGCACCTTGGCCACTGAGGGAGGACGCTAGTGAACCAACTCGTTATTTAGGAAACGGAAAAAGGGAAAGAAGCCGGCATGCGCCCCACATTTCCTGGGTGACCAAAGAGACGAGGAAAGGTATCTTTTCACAAAAGTATTGCAGCTACGAAATTAAAAAGGTATGCTATAATGCAAGAATAAAGGATACAGGATATTTGATGATATTAAGGAATTGTTAATGTTTTTAGGCAAGATTATGGTATTGTACTTGTATTTTTTAAAATCCTTATCTTTCAGATTTGAAAGCTCTTTTCAGGATTAGGGAAAGTTGAGAGAAGGGTTCCGAGGTACTCTACTGTTTTGCAACTTATGATTGCAAACTGTTTCAAAATAAAAAGTTATTAAAAACAAACCAAAAAAAATCCTTATCTTTCAGAGATGCACACTGAGCTGTTTACATATGCGATGCAGGGGCAAGGGTATGTGGCAGTTCTTTAAACTATGCTGTCTAATTTGCACGTGTTTGAAAGTTTCTGCTGTAAAAAGCTCCCCCAGGGGGCGGATGTGGCTCAAATGGTTGGGCTTCTGTTTCCCATATGGAGGGACCTGAGTTCAATCCCCAGCACCTCCCAGTAAAATAAAGAAAAATATAGAGGGCGTATGGGCTGCCAGGCCCTGCCGAGCCCTGCCGAAAAACCAGGAACTGAGGTGGTGCAGGCAGTAGGACGCCTCTCTCCCACATCAGAGATTCCCAGGATCAAATCCCAGTGAAGACAGGAGGAGAAAGATGAGGAGAGAGGGCAGGAAACAGACACAGAGAATTGCCCAGCGAATGAACACAAAAACAGCAAAAACTGTGGGGGGAGGGGGGATTAAAAATGGATAAAAATAAATAAATGAATCTTAAAAAAAAAACA
>JAQZBX010110590.1:0-10359 GCA_029593785.1 Cabassous unicinctus
TAATGTCAAAATGCAGTCTTTGTGAAAGACACTCTGAAGGAAGCAGCTTTCTTCTTCAGTTGATCATCTCACAGATGTCCCTACTCCTATGTACCATCCAGCTAAAAATGCTGAAATCTCATCATTGAAGGTGAATCAAGAAATTTGTGAAAAGGAATGGGTAATTGTGGGAGGAGATTTCAAGCACTCATTTTCTAAAAAGCTATTGTGTGTGAGGCCCTGTAAAGGAAGCATTCTTGAGTAAAGCATCACTTTTTTACATAGAACTTGCAATATTTTCAAATTCATTATTGACCCTTTTACTTGCAGGCTCTGACCTCTTTAGAAGAACACATGGAGAACAGGAACAATGTGACTGAGTTTATCTTGCTGGGGCTCACACAGAATCCTGAGGGGCAAAACTTCTCTTTGTCACATTCTTACTCATCTACATTGTGATGATAGTGGGCAACCTGCTCATCTAAGCGACAGTCATGGCCAGCCAGTCTCTGGGTTCTCCCATTACATTTTTCTGGCCTATTTGTCATTGATAGATGCTGTCTATTTTACTGCCATTGCTCCCAAAATAATCATAGACTTGCTGAAAGAGAGGAAGACCATTCCTTTCCAGGCTTGTATGACTCCAGTCTTTATAGATCATTTATTTGCTGGTGCTGAAGTCATTCTTCTGGTGCTGATGGCCTATGACCAATACATGGACATCTGTAAACCTCTTCATTATTTGGTCATCATGAATTGGCAGGTGTGTGTTCCTATGCTATTGGTGGCCTGGGTTGGAGGCTTTCTGCACTCATTGGTTCAATTTCTCTTTATCTGTCAGCTCCATTTCTGTGACCCTAATGTCATTTATAACTTTTTGTGTGATATGTACTCCTTATTAAACCTTGCTTTTACCAATACCTATCTCCTTGGACTTTCCATGAGAGCGAATGGAGGTGCAGTTTGCACTGTCATCTTCTTCATCCTCCTGGTCTCCTATGGAGTCATCTTACACTCCTTGAAGACACATGGTTTGGAAGAAAGGCACAAAGTCTTCTACACCTGTGCATCCCATATTGCTCTGGTTATTTTATTCTTTGTTCCCTGTATCTTTCTGTATGCAAGGCCCAATTCCACGTTTCCCAATGATAAATCCATGACTGTGGTTTTAACTTTCATAACCCCCATGTTGAACCCCTTAACATATACCCTGAGAAATGCAGAAATGAAAAATGCTATGAGGAAACTTTGGTGGAGAAAAGTGACCCTAGTTGAAAGAGAGATGCATCCGTCACTCAGAACATGATATTTATTCTTTCACTGAAGTAAGGGATAATTTCACTATAAGTGAGCACATTACTATATTTTTATTATTATATTTGGGTTATTTAGCTTATTCTGAGAAAGTTATAGAAATTATTCTTTATCAAAGTGGAATATGTTATAGCCCTAAAGGATCAAGAAAATTATATAGGCTTAATCCTATATTTATGTCTATATATGTCTATATATTTATATAATTATACTATGTTAAGCTATCTTATGGATAAAAATTTTTTACTTGATTTCAAGTACAGAAAATTTTTACTTAAAATTCTGATTGTTAAAAACTTATTCTAATAATAAAACATATTGTCTTGGTCAAATTAAAGTCTCAAAGCACGGGCTAATGGTTGAGGAAATACCCATGAGAAATGAACTTTATTAGCCTTATGCTAGATGCTAACTTTTTAAAAATCTACAATGAAGTGAAGATAACCAGATAGCATATGCTAATTTTGTGAATGTATTATGACTGTCCTTTGGACTGCAAATTATTCAAACCCTTTATGCACATCTAGATCAATTGTCTTCCTCCAATAATTGAAATACATATATAAGCCATTCTTATCATAAAAAAGCACTAGAATATGCCTGCATTACTTTAAACTCTCTAGGTACACATTTTAAAAACACAATGGCTGTTAAACATATGGAAACAGATTGTCTTCTTTTGTTTTACACAACAAATGACATTCTGATCCTTGTAAATTAAACAATATGTTCTCATTGACTTAGGGATAAATCAAAATCATCTTCCCATTTATAATTGCACTGTAGCATTTTTGCAGATATAATTCATACTACAAGGATATTTTTTTTTTGCTTTTTTTCTTGTTGAGAAATGTATCCATAATATATGTAGTAAGGAATAAAATTGGAATTTTCCCTCATCTTTTTGTTCTATTTATGACTTAGATTCATTTAAATGTACTTAAATGCCAGTAATATTATTTATTTATCAGTGAAGGAAATCAAAAGTATTCTAGATGTTTTTATCAGAAAATAATCTAATACAGGGAATTAGGAGCTAATGTAATTAATAGATAGGTTGGATGATTTGGCATTTGGAAAGAGGAGTGGGCACTTTTGAGATTAGTCATTCATTACTTAAGCTGTGATCCAGAGACAAGGAAGCAAGACTCAGGAAGAAAGGTCACTGCAACTACTTCTCAAAGTCCTTCCTTGCCCTGAGTTTGAAAAAGATAATTTTTTCTAGAAATTTTAAAATTTCACTTTTTACAATTATGGCTTTAATCTATACAGCATTTTAACTTGTAGATATTGGTATGAGGTAGAGATGTACTTTCCTTTTATCTCATAAGAATAACTAAACTGTCCCAGCACTATTTATTGAATAACCATTCAGTTTTCCACTACCCTGTGATGAAACCACTTCCATATATTAACTTATTGTATGTATGCATTTTTCTGTTTCTTGAATTTCAATTTTGTTCAATTAGTTTGTCTATCCATGAGTTAATACCACACTGCCTAAATTACTATAGTGTTTCAGATACTATTGCTCTATTAAAAAATCACTCCAAAACTAAGTGGCTTTAAAAAACACACACAATCATTTATTATCTCAGATGGGTTTTGTGAGTCAGGAGTTCCTGAGCAGATCAGCCAGGGGCTTCTGGCTCAGGGTCTTTCATGGGGCTGCAGTCACAAAGTGACTGGGGTGAGGTCATCTAAAAGGTTTCTTTACTTGCATGCTGGGTGCCTGGGCTTGGAAGCCTTGCACAGTGGGGGCTGGAATAGATGGTGTTCCTTGGGCATCTCATTTCTATCTCTATGCATTCCCTCTACATGGCCTCTCAGGCATGGTGGCTTCAGGGTAGTGGGTCTTTTTTTACATGGTTACTCAGAGCTGTAAAATCTTTGTGTCCCAAGACAGTGAGCCAGACAGAAGCATGTTAACATATCCTTGGAAGTCACACAGATTCACTTCTGCCAAACTCTTAGTCAAGAGAGTAATAATGTTCCTCTCAGGTTCAAAGTGCAAAGACATAAACACTACCTCTTGATGGGGAAGTGGCAATGCTCTGGAAGAGCATATAAAACCAGGTATATTGTCATTGATAAACAATCTGCCATATATGCCCTCTGGCCACAACAACACATATCTGTCCCACAAACAAAACACACACTTTCCCCTTCTCCAAAGATCCCTCTCCAGCCACATTGAGTTTAGCATCAGAATCAGGGTTATGGTCAATATCTCATCTTCTAAATGAAGTCTAGATATGGATGATACTCCTGAGTGTGGTTCCTTGGATGCAGCTTTTTGTGTCTCATTCCTTTCAAATGTAAGACATGTGAACTAAAGGGACAAGTACCTGTCCTACCCCGATGCCAATATACAGTGGCATGGTAAAAATTTTATAGACACATGTTAAAAACAGGGAAAACCAGAAGGCACAGAGCCACAGAGAAGTGAATGTTCTATAGAAATTCTGAAAGCCAGCCAGAGACATATTGTTGCTAGTGCCTTGGTTATTGCCAAATCATAGTTTTGGAAGTCATTTTCCAAGATTTTCACCTCTTCTCTTTGAACTCTTGATCTGCATTTTAATTATCTATTCTTTTCCAAAATATGTAATTTGTGTTTGTAGGTTAGTATTTTTCTCAGGCTGCTTTTTATCAATAGAAGTATAGATGTCCAAAATTGATTTTGAACTGACTGTTCCTTTTTGTCCAAACTAATATAATTTTTGTAAATTTTTTGTAAGTTACCCATGAATATTATTGGAATTTGCTACATTAGATAAAAAACATATCCACAGAAAGAGGTTGTGAATGAGAAACAGTTTTATTTTCAAAGTCTTCAAGTACTGAATCATTAATATTTAATAGCTCTTTCTTTAGCATGGGTCTCTCTCCTTTAATTTTACTAGAAGCAAATGGAATAAGTTGAGAAATACCTTCAATATTTTCTCTAGAATTCTCCTTAGATCATCCTGTTCAACAGGTACATATTCTACTTCCATTTGCTAAAGACAATATTGTTTCTAAAATTTCCACTCAATTCCAATAGCATTTTCTTCACTTTCATTTGAGCTCTCCCTGGCTTATGCAAATTGCAGTCAAACTGTAGATCTATGAACCTATGAGCATGCTTTTTTTCCTTTAAGCAAATCAATTTTATTGATACATATTAATAACACATAAATCCATCCAAGGGTACAGTCTATGGTATTTGATGTAATCATATATTTGTGCATTCATCACCTCAATAATTCCCAGAGCACTTTCATTATTCCAATAATTATAATAAACAAAAAACAAATGAACAAAGAAAATTCATCATCTCTCAATATTCCTATGCTTTGCCTGTGATACATAGCTGCTATTCATTTTTTTTCCTCTCTAGTATATTTGTATTTATATTTTGTAAAAATAGTCTTATATATGCAATATCACCCATATTCATGTATTTTTTTAATTGAAGTATATCATTTATACATGAACACATATAAAAATAATTTTGTTATTGTTTATTGTTTTATTATACTTTTGTGTAATAAAAGTTGTGAACTTACAAAATAAGCATGCATAATATCTTATAGGGGTCTCATACATCACCCCTACACCAACACCTTGCATTGTTATGATACATTTGTTACAAACTATGCAAGAGCATCGACAAAATATTACTACTAACTATAGTCCTTATCTTACATTTGGTGTATTTTTCCCTCAACCCACCCTAATTTTTTGAACAAATCAATCATATTGTTACATATTAATAAAGAATACAATGTATTCAAAGTGTATAATCAGTGGTATTTGATATAAACCCATAGTTCTATGTCCATCACTCCAATCATTAATAAAGCATTTTCATTATTTCAATAATAATAATAAACAAAAAACAAACAAGGAAATTCCTCCCCTCTCAATCTCTCCGTTTTCCCTTCTGTACATAGCTGCTATTTCTGGCTATTCTTGCACTGTTATTTCTGTGTTTGTTAACCAGTTTTATTGAGATATATTCACATACCATAAGTGATAGGCTAATGTGTCAACTTGGCCAGGTAATTGTGCCCAGTTGTTTGGTCAAGCAAGCACTAGACTAATTGTAATACAAGAACATTCATGGGCTTTAGTCATCAGTGAGTTTACTGCATAGATGCTGATTACATCTATGATCAACCAGGGAGATTGCCCTCAGCAATGAATGATGCTTTTATCCAATCAGTTGAATGCCTTAAAAGGGGAAGTGATTTCAGCATTAAGGGAAAATTTCCCAGCTTGTCTTTGGACAGCCAACATCTCCAGGAAACTCATCAAGGACATTCATTGTACTTTCATCAGAGCCCCTGGTTTGCAGCCTGCCTGCAGAGCTTGGACTTGTGTGTTCCCACGGTCATGTGAGAAAATCTTATAAAATTTCATAATATTTACAGATATCTTCTGTTGGTTCTGTTCCAAGAGAACCCTGACTAATACATCATATGGTCTATCCAAAGTGTATAATCAATGGTTTCTTTTAAGCTGTTAAAAAAAACGTTTATTTTAAAATCATAAATTAAATAGAAAAATAGATTGAAAGAAATTAAAAATTTTAAAAGAGAGTGCAAGGTCAGGTTAGATTTAATATGATCAATTATACGAAATAGTATAGCAACAAACATTTATAAAAGTAAATAATAATTCTAAGATAATAGAAATTAAGTATAACATAATTCTAATATTTATATTACAGCTCTAACTATTGGACATAATAATCTCTAAGAATGAAATAAATTATTGGTTTAGTTATTTTATTTTCATTTAGACCATAATTCTTTCTGGATAATCAAATTCCTATTTGGGAATTCTTTGCATCTTACTGGAATGAATTACAGCAGATAATAAACAGTATGCCAACTCCTAATTTTTTGAGGCAGAGAAACTCAAAAATTTTTTCAACTATAGTCATGCTAAATCATTATTCATCCAGATGGATTATTTTCATTAACAAGTATACAAAAGAAAGCGTTAAAGAAAAATGAAGTATCCCAAAATACCTCTTCTCCAGTCCTCCTCAATTAAAAGCAAGTGTTCATTTTGTATGAAGAAACTTATAGAATACTGGTCTGAGGAACAATTTGCTAGTTGCACTGAGTAATTATTGCTCTTTTTTGGTTACTATTTGCATGGAATATCTTTTTCCAACCTTTCACTTTTAACCAGGTTGTATCCTTACATCTGAGGTGGGTCTCTTGTAGACAACATATTGTTGGCTCATATTTTTTTTTAATCCATTCTATCAGTCTATGTTTTTTGATTGGGGAGTTCAAGCCATTAGCATTCAGTGTTATTACTGTAAAGGCATTACTTACTTCATCTGTTTTGTCCTATGGTTCTCTGTTGTCATACTGTTCTATTGTCTGTCTTCTTATCCTTTAGTTTACTCTTCCTAATAATCTTAATTTCTAAACTCTTCTCCAGATCTCTCACCCTTGTTTTAACCTTTCAGACTACAGCACCCCCTTTAGTATCTCTTCCAAATCTGGTCTTTTGTTAATATATTCTATAAGTTTTTGTCTGTGAAGACTTTGAACTCACTGTCATTTTTGAAGGACAGCTTTGCTGGATACAGAATTCTTAGCTGGCAGTTTTTCTCTTTCAGTACCTTAAATACATCATACCACTTTCTTCTCTCCTCCATGGTTTCTGATGAGAAGGCTGCACTTAATCTTATCAAGTTTGCCTTGTATGTGATTATTTGTTTTCTCTTGCTGCTTTCAGAATCCTCTCTTTATCTCTGATATTTGTAATTTTGAATAGTAGATGTATTGGGTGTAGGTCTATTTGGATTTATTCTGTTTAGGATGTGTTTTCCCTCTTGGACACTGATATTTATGTCCTCCATAAGAGTTGGAAAGTTTTCAGTCATTATTTCCTCAAATATTCTTTCTCTCCCTTTTACATTCTTGTCTTCTTCTGGGACACCAATAATGCAAATGTTTCTGCATTTTCTGTTGTCATTCAGTTCCCTGAGACTCCATTCCATTTTTTCCATTTTCTTCTCTTTCTGTTTTCTTGTCTTTTACAGATCAGATGTTCTGCCTTCAAAGTCACTAATTCTGTCTTCAAGCAATTCAGATCTGCTCCTATGTGCTTCTAATGTATTTTTAATCTCATCCATCATGTCTTTGATTCACATAAGTTCTGTTATTTTTCTTTGCAGGTTTTCAAATTGTTCTTTATGCTCTCCCAGTGTCGTCTTAATATCCTTTACCTCTTTAGTCATATTTTCTATAAACTCTTTGCTTTAGGATAGTTTTGTGATTACCACTGACTAATTGCCTTAAATCCTGTATCTCTTGATGATGTTTGGTTTGTTCTTTTGGCTGGGACATTTCTTCCTGTTTCCTAGTATAGCTTGTAACTTTTTGCTGATATATAGACATATGAATATGTTGGTGTATTTTCTCTGATGGCCAATTGTTATCTCTTGCCAATTTTTTTCACAGCTCTTCTTTGATATTTGATTCAACTTATTCTCAGTCATTAAAATTACCCAGCATAAGTTTTCAAAATTGGGCCACAGACTCAGTAATGGGGTGCATATTTTTTCCCAGGGGTTATATCCAGAAAGTGTGAACAGGTTTTTTTTTTTTTTTTCCATGCAATTTCAGGAAAGGCCAGCAGATGGTGCTAGTCTGTACAACTTTCCATGGAGGTGTTTCAGTCTCAGGGTTCCTGGGTTCCTGCATTGAATCTCCAGATCCAAGATTCAAAGCAGTCTCTGCTGGACAATTTCACTGAAGAAAAGCTTCTCTATCTCCCCTTCCTTTTCCCTTGAAACAGTTGACAGGAAGGAAGATGTCTGTTCCCCTCTCAGTCAGTTGCAGTGAGTCAGGGGCTTTACCCCAGCTTAATATATTGGGGGTGGGGTAGGGGAGTCCTTCCCAGCTCCCTCAGGGACTTGGTAATTCTGGTTGTCATTTCAGCTTCTTCCTCTCTCTTCCCCTCACCCTCCTGGGAGTTTTGTAGCACTGTCTTGCTTTGCTGACCCCCAAAGTAGGTCCCTTGGACAGCTTTTGTCTCTTTCTCCATTGTTTTTGTGAGAGCATTCAGCTCTGCCTATTAGTCCATCACCATCTTCCCCAGTAAGCCAATATCTTGATGCCAGAAAATTCAATATGACATTGATGTTAAAGCTGTCATTATGAGTGACAAATTCTGCCTTTGTCTTCCCAATGTCAAAATTAACCAATAAATCTGGTGTGGAGTGGTATATTGTGATATGTAGTATGGTGTGTTTGCATGTGTGTGTAAATGTATTTTCAGTAGATTATAAATCTAGATGGGAGTGGATTTGGGAGGTTAAAAAATTGTTCTTTAGCATCATATTTTGTTTTCATTTTACTTCAAAGCACGTTTGGAAGGAGATTTTTATAAATGGATTAAATATAAACAAGTCCCAAACAAAATAAAATGGAAAAACCCATGGTGAATTAACAGAGGGAAATAGGATCTAGATTTTTGTGAGTATTTTAGCTTATCTTCCTTAGTAATTGCAGTATCCACAGTTAAAACAATTTTCAAAAAAATATATATACTGGGCAAGATGGCATCGGCTTAGGAGGACAACTGTGGACAGCTCCCAGAACATGGCAGGTAGTGGACAGGGTGCGGCACGAGGGTCTGTGCTGTGGGCGTGTGGAGTAAGAAGCTTGGGACATCTATCTGGACAGATCGACGGTGTGGACTGAACCATAGAGATTCATGAGTTTTAAGCCTGCCTGTGGTGGTTAACACAGTCGGCTGACCCCCACCCTTACAGAGGAAAAAAAAGAAAAAAGCTGGTTGGAAGTGCAACTCCCGTCCGTCCGGTAACTGGGTGACCTGACCCAGTGGGAGGGGGCATTTTCTGAGGGGGGAGCTCTGGTAAGAGAGCTTTATTGTCTGGGGATTTGGCTTCCTGAAGCCCCCTGCAACTTAGATGAACAAAACAGCTGCAGTGAATCGGAACCCGGAGGAGGGGAGGGGATAATGTTCTGAGGGAGTTGATTAGACTAGCAGCCCAGGGATAAGCCCTGGCCCTGCGGAGCTGGGAAGAGGGGCAATTTCCAAGAGAGGGAGAGTTTCTGACAGAAAGCAGAGAGGGGATATTTTAGCTGTCCATCTGGCTGCCTGGACCCCCTTATAACTTTGGTGAACAGATAAGCCAGCTTGAAGCAGCGCCAGGCTGAGGGGAGAGGTGAATCTGCAGAGTAAACCTCATTTACCTGTAGCCCGATGATGCAGGGGTTCTGATCCAGAAGGGCGGAGTCTGCCATTTTTAGCGTTCTACACTGAGAAACATCAGACTTTTGCATCCCTAGGGAATCCGGAGATTGGGAAGTGCTTGATTAGTTTCCACGAGCGTAGTTAGGGCGCCCTCCATGAGGGGGGTGGTCTAGAGAAGGACTTATTTTTGGTCCTGTATTATGCCAAATAAAATAAATAAATAAATAAATAAATAAATAAATAAATAAATAAATAAATAAATAAATAAATAAAACGGTCCCTTTAATAAATGAAAAATAAATTGTTTTTAATTTAGTTTTATAGCCATAAGCTTCTTCAGGACCTGCATATAAAAACCCTGTAGGGAAATTGTTTGATAAACACAAGCAGGCTGAGAGGATCCACGGGACCCCAGGGAATATTGATCCCCCTTAGCTTTGTTTGACTGCTTGCCAGTGTGGTTGCTTGCTTTTTCTCTGTTTATTTGTTGCCTCTTGCTTTTCTTTCCTCCTTCCTCCCCCCTTTCTTATTTCTTTCAGTTTTTTAAAATTAGGTGTTCCTAGCTTCTCTCTTCTTTGCTGTGCTTCTTCTTCAGTAATTTCCCATTCTCCCTATATATTGATTTTGTATTCCAAATTATCTATTATCCCTCCCTCATCTTTCTGCCCTCTGCTTTCAGTTGTGGCTATTAAATATCACATTTTTTCCATATGCCCACAACTCAAGTGTGTCAATTTCTATTCCCTCTATTTTGTTTTTTTATTTCTTTATTAAAATTAACTTTTTCCTTTTAGACCTTTCTTAACTCTCTCTCTCCCTCCTCATAATTCC
>JAQZBX010110591.1:0-10360 GCA_029593785.1 Cabassous unicinctus
ACCCACTTGATCATGATACATAATTTTTTTTTTTTTTTTATATTTTTTTAAAGATACTTAGGTTACTTAAATGTTACACAAAAAATATAGGGATTTCCATATGCCCCACTCCCCCCATCTCCCACACCCTCCCACACAAACAACATCCTTCATTAGTGTGGCACATTCATTGCAATTGATAAACGCATCCTGGGGCATTGCCACAGAGCATGGACCATAGTTCACATTGTAGTTTACACTCTCTCCCACACCATTCTGCAAGTTATAGAAAGATATATAATGGCCTATATCTGTCATTGCAGTGTCCTTCAGGACGATTCCCAAGTCCCAACAAAGCCCCTGTATGACACTCTGTTTCCTTCTCCCTGACTTCAGCACCTCCAATGGCCACTGTCTGTACAAGTCCATAGTAGTATACCAGTAAGTCCATTCTAGTCCATAGTTCATTCCTCAATCCTTAAGGATTCTGGGATGGTGATGTCCACTCCACCTCTGATTGAGAGGGGACTTCAATCCCGTACAGTTGATGGATAGGACTCTCTTGCTTGCAGTTGTAGGCTCTCGTTTCCTTGGTGTGGTGGTTGTCCATCCTCACCTCCTTGTGAGGTGTCCTGGGTGAGTCCAATGAACTGGAGAGGACGTGTTGCAACTCTGCTGAGGGTCAGGGCCCAGCTGGCACTTGGACAGCCCAAAGTTTCAAGTCTCTTGGATGTACACCTACTAACTCCAGCACCAAGTATAGGTTCAAATAGAAGGGACAGATGAGCAATGTGTAGGGAAGCCACAACTGAGTCCGGCTCTGTCACTCTCAGGAGCACAAACTCTAAAGTAGGGCCCACGGGCAAGGCACCAAACTTTGGAACTCTCTTCCCTAACCATAGGACTTGTGTGTCTCCAGAGCCTTCAGGAGCCCCACTCTTTGAGGTAGTATCCACTTTGGCAGCCTATGAGATCCTGCTGAGATGTGCTTAAGTGTTACATCTGGGATGACTTCCTGACTCATTTTGAAGTCGCTTAGCCATATAAACTCATTTGTCTTTACCTTTTCCCCTTTATTTGAGGTCTTTTTCCAGTTGCATCACTAGTTAGTGCTTGGTAGTAATCCCTCAGTGCCAGGGAGGCTCATCCCTGGGAGTCATGTCCCACACTGGGGGGAAGGTAATGCATTTATATGCCGAGTTTGGCTTAGAGAGAAGCCACATTTGAGCAACAAGGAGGCTCTCAGGAGGCAACTCTTAGGCTGAGTTTCGATTTCAAGAGCAAAGACTCACAAGCATGGTCATCAATATCAAGGGCCCATCAATTGACCACCCACTCGTGGGGCCTATTGGCTCATGCGCATTCTATTTTTCTCTTTTTTTATTTTTACTGGGAGGTCCCAGGGAATGAACCCAGGTCCCTCCATAAGGGAGACGGACGCCCAACCACCCGAGCCATATCCGTCCCCCTGCTATATTTCTTAAGGTTGACCAAAGATACCCAAAGTTACAGTCTTTCCCCATACAGGATGGTCATATAATAAATCAGGCTTAGTTTATCACCAGCATTCTAAAAAACCAGACCTAGGGAGAAAAACTAGGTCTGGGGACACATGCATGGTTTCTAATATAGCGAATGTTTAGCCTACCCTGATTATCAGAAAATCAGGACAGTGAGTATATTCGCAATTAATACCTTATTACATGTGGATGGTACATTTGTTACAACTAATACACAAATAGTGAAACATAGCTGCTAACCATAGTCAGTGGATTGCATTATGGTTTGTATTTTAGACCATACACTTTTATAAATTTTGATGATATTTAACATGGCCTTTGTCCATCATTGCAAGATCATGTAGAACACTTCCACTGCCCACTAAATACCCCATTCCATCTATTCTATTCCTCCCTCCCCCTTCCCTTGGGGCCCACAGTGACCACCTGGCTTCACTCCTTGGATGACAAGAGTCATAGTTACTTGCAACAACACTGAGGTCTTGACATACTAGTCTCTCCTCCCCTATTAGGAACTGCTCATGCTCTCGAGAGACACCCTCCCCTCTGTTTGAGAACATATTAGGCCTTCCCAGGATGGGAGTCCAACTCCTTCTCACTCATTATGTGGGTCTCCACCCACTGATAGAACACATTATGACAAAATGATGACTTGCACATTCCCTCGAAGCCTGCCCCAGGTGTACCTTGTCCCAAATGCACCCCCATCCAACACCCTAAACCAGTAACCTTTCCTTGTTGTATTGCCATAAGAGCTTTCCCAACTTTGTACTTTGAACCATACCCACAATCCCCTGTGTTCACCTGGTCCTTCCCCCAACCCTCCCCCCAGTTCCATGGACCATCCAACCCACCCTCCCCATTCTACCCTCCTGTCAAACCTACACTGCCCAATTCAATAGTATCACTAGCCCCCATCATATCCCTTCAATGCCCAGCTACTCACTTCCATCTTATCGTAGATTTCGTCCGTATGGGCGTTGGCTCACAACCTTCTTCTCCCTTCTGTTTCCTGTAAACCTATTATATTAGTCAGCCAAAAGGGTGCTGGTGCAAAATACCAGAAATGGTTGGTTTTTATAAAGGGTATTTATTTGGGGTAGAAGTCCACAGTTACCAGGCCATAAAGCATGTTTCTTCCTTCACCAAAGTCTGTTGCCATGTGTTGGAGCATGACAGCTGCTGACATTTGCCAGGGTTCAGGCTTCTTGGGTTTCTCTCTTCCCAGGGTTCCGTTTCTTTCTGGGCTTAGCTCCTCTGTTTCCTCCACAAGATCAGCTGTAGACTATGAGGCTCTCTAGGCTTTGCTTCTCTCCACAAGGCCAGCTGTGAACTCTCAGGCAAATGGCTCGTCTCTATCCCGGGGCCTTCTCTCCAACATCAAAACTCCAACATCAAAACTGCTTCAACTCTGTTCTTGCCATGCCTTTTATATTTGATTCCCGCCCCACCAAGGGGTGGGGCTCAACGCCCTACTGACGTGGCCCAGTTAATGCCCTAATTATAACCTAATCATGCCCAGATTAACAGACCAGTTTACAAGCATAATCTAGTATCTATTTTTGGAATTCGTAGTTACATCAAATTGCCAAACTGCTACACCTATCTTCCAGACTCTAGCTCTCTGAGTCTGCTCAATTTGCTTAATTAAGTGAGGTCATGTAATATTTGTATTTCAATGCCTGGCTTGCATCACTCGACGTAAGGTCTTCAGGATTTATCCATGTTATCCTGTGTGTTAGCACTGTATTCCTTCTTACAGCTGAATAATATTCCATTGTATGTATGTACCACATTTTGTTTATCCATTCATCTGTTGATGGGCATTTGGGCTGATTCCAACTTTTGGCAATAATGAATAATGCTGCTATGAACATTGGTGTGCATATGTCTGTTCGTGTCCTTACTTTCAATTCTTCTGGGTATATACCCAGCAGTGGAATTGCTGCATTATGCAAGTTCTATAGTTAGTTTTTTGAGGAACCGCCAAACTGTCCTCCACAATGGCTGGACCATTCTACATTCCCACCAGCAGTGGATGAGGGTTCCCATTCCTCCACATCTTCTCCAACACTTGTAGTCCTCTGTTTTTTTTTAATAGCTGCCAGTCTAATGGGTGTAAGATAGTATCTCATTGTAGTTTTGAGTTGCGTTTCTCTAATAGTTAGTGATGTTGAGCATCTTTTCATGTGCTTTTTAGCCATTTGTATTTCTTCCTTGGAGAAGTGTCTTTTGAAGTCACTTGCCCATTTTTTAAATGGGTTGCCTTTTATTTTTGAAGTGTAGGATTTCTTTATATATGCTAGATATTAGGCATCTATCAAATATATGATTGCCAAATAATTTCTCCCATTGGGTAGGCTGCCTTTTTACTTTCTTGATAACCTCCTTTGAGGTACAAAAGTTTTCAATTTTGAGATCTCATTTATCTATTTTTTCTTTTGCTGCTCATGCTTTGGGTGTGAAGTTCATGAAACCATTTCCTATTACAAGGTCCTGTAGATGCTTCCCTACATTATCTTCCAAGGTCTCTATGGTCTTGGTTCTTATATTTAGATCTTTGATCCATCTTGAGTTGTTTTTTGTATAAGGTGTGAGATGGTGTTCCTCTCTCATTCTTTTGGATATGGATATCCAGTTCTCCAAGCACCATTTGTTGAAGAGGCCATTCTCTCCCAGTTGAGTGGGCTTGGTGGCCTTGTTGAATATTAGATGACTGTTTATGCAAGGATCTATATCAGAACTCCAATTCGGTTCCATTGGTCAGTTTGTCTATCCTTGTGCCAGTACCATTCAGTTTTGACCACTGTAGTATGTAGTATGTTTTAAAGTCAGGTAGAGTGATTCCTCTGATTTTGTTTTTCTTTTTCAATATGTCTTTGGCCTTCCAAATAAATTTCATAGTTTTTTCGATTCAGTAGAAAATGCTATGTTTATTTTTATTGGGATTGCATTAAATCTGTAGATTAGTTTGGGTAGGATAGACATCTTAATGATGTTTAGTTTTCCTGTCCATGAACAAGGAAAATTATTCCATTTATTTAAGTCTTCTTTGATTTCCTTTAACAGTGTTGTGTAGTTTTCTGTGTATAATTCATTTAAATTTATTCCGAGGTATTTGATTCTTTTAATTACTATGGTAAGTGGTATTTTTTTTTCTTGATTTTTTCCTAAGATTGCTCATTATTGGTGTACAGAAATGCTACTGATTTTCACGCATTGATCTTATAACCTGTGACTTTACTGAACTCATTTTATATGTTCTAGAAGCTTTGTTGTAGATTTCTCAGGGCTTTCTATGTTTAGGATCATGTTGTCTGCAAATAATGAAATTTTTACTTCTTCCTTTCTAATTTGGATGCCTCTTATATCTTTTTCTTGCCTCAGTGCTTGAGCAAGTACTTCTAACACAGTGTTTTTATTTGTTTATTTATTTATTTATTTATCCCCCCCTGATGCTTGTGCTCGCTGTGTCCATTTTGCTGTGCGTTTTTCTGTGTCTGCTTGTCTCCCTTTATTGGGTCGTCCTGCCGCGTCAGCTCACCGCGCCGCGCGGGCTGGCTTGCCTTCACCAGGAGGCCCCGGGAAGCGAACCTGGGGCCTCCCATATGGTAAACGGGAGCCCTATCGATTGAGCCACATCTGCTTCCCTCTAACACATTGTTAAATAGGAGCAGTGATAGTGGGCATCCTTGTCTTGTTCCCGATCTTAGAGGGAAAGCTTTTAGGATTTCACCATTGAATTTGATATTAGCTTTGGGTTTTTCATATATACCCTTTATCATGTTCAGAAAGTGTCCTTCTATTCCTATCTTTTGCAGTGTTTTTATCAGGAAAGGGTGCTGTAGTTTGTCAGATGCTTCTGCATCTATAGAGATGATTATGGATTTTTTTCTTTCAATCTGTTTATGTGGTATATTACATTGATTTTCTTATGTTGAATCATCTTTGCATGAAACCCACTTGTCATGGTATATAATCCATTTGATGTGTTGTTGAATATGATTAGCAAGTATTTTATTGAGGATTTTGGCATCTAGGTTCATTAGAGAGATTGGTCTGTAATTTTCCTTTCTTGTGGTGTCTTTGTTTGGCTTTGGTTTTAGGGTAATTTTTTTTTTTTTTCCACAATCAATATAAAGTCATTTATTTTTAAATTAGAAATAAAATTAATCAAGTTTACATAAAAAAAAAATACAAACAACAACAAAAATCCTTAATACGTCATATTCCAAAATATAAGCCCCAGGCCTCCAACTCAGAGTAGATCAAGGGCCTGTGATTAGAGCTTGTCTCCCCTTGTTGCTAGGGCCAATCCACTGTCCCACATCATAGCCATGGGCCAGAAGGGCATCCTCCTGGCTCTGTCGGAATGCTGAGCATGAGTAGGAATAGGTAGCCCTTGCAGAGGAGGCTAATGGGCAGTGCCTGGATTAGGGTGTTCGCCCCTCCTAGAAAGCATTAAAGTCAAAGCTGAAATATATCTGGTACCCCAAATGAGAGAGACTGGCAGAGACCAGCAGGCAATCTAAGGGGCTCACCACTGGGTCAGCACAGTACACTTGAAAATTTCCCAGGCTTTTGCTTCCTCCATAGTATCGTTTGAGGGAGACAAAAACTGTCAAGCTCATTAACCTGATAGGGGGAAGTCCCACTCAGTAGTCTGTGATCTCCCCCAATTTACTCCACCCTGGAGACAGGACATCCTGTAAGTCACCTGAAAGATACCAAATTGCCATGGGCTAGTCTGAGGACAAGCCCAGCATAGGCAGTAGGTGGCAGAGTGTTGAAATACATCACACCTTCCATCTGCTAAGCAGGGCAACATAATGGCAATCAACTTAGTCCTCATCCCAAAGATCTGCGATATTCTCACTACTCATCCAGAAATCAGCGGGTTGATGACAAGGGAAGATCAAATATCTACTGTGGTTCATAAGCAGGTAGGCAAATGTCCCTTACCTAATATTTAGCTTAATTCAAGGTTATTTTTTTTTCTAAGGTCATAATATCTTCCACTTAATATTTCCTACTTCCTGAGAGATGCATGTATGTACATACATCTCACATTTATACACATAATTATAAAAATACATCTGGAACACATGAAATGAGTGACTGAATACTTGCACCAGTCTCATGAAACATTTCCAGAGCCTAAGTCTCAAGCACCTTGTCTCTGGCCCACTTTAAAGTCCCTGGTTATTTTTGGCCTCAGGGCAATGGCTTCATCAGGCAGTCCTCTCTAACAGTGAACAGCCAGTTTCTAAGACTCGGATATGAAAAGAAATATCCCACATCCTCAGCCTTTACAAATGGCAACCTTCAGAAGACTGCCTCATCTTGGTCCCTCAAGAGGATTGAAGTTGGCCCTCAAGTTGAACACCAAGAGCTTAATTTCAGATTGAATTTCAAACAAGGAAGCTTCTCAAGCCAGAATGACATCTGCCAGTCCCTCATGTTTTCAGGACATAGGGACAACAAACTGTGATTGTGATTGTCACCTTGCCAGGGAAAAGACTCAAGCCCAAGCCTTATTGTGGCTAGACTTATAAGAATCCCTTTACTTTGCTAAAGATATTCTCAAAAATATATATATTGCAATTTCTGGGAGAACACTCCATGAGGTAGAAAATACAGCACCTTAAGAGGGTCTCAAACAGGCTCTCCAAGGTGCAAGGGCTAATTTGACACACCAGAGGGAGGAAAGAGAAGCTGGGTCGGTTATTACAGTCCAGGAGAGAAGGTACTTCAGAGTTGGTGGGGCAGGAGAAGGCTTTGAGGAGAACTCAGGGTTGCTTCAGGCAGATTAGATTCCTCCAGGGCTAGACTGCTTGCTGGGTCAGGTCCAAAGATGGTTACAAGGAAACAGAGGAACAGGTCCCACTCATGCTCAGGAAGGCCATTCAATCTCCAATCCCATCTGAGGACAAAGGGTGGCCACACCAGACTGAAGTAAAATCAGGTTATTTCAGTGCAGCACCCTCTTACACTGCCCTTAATTCAGCCCATCGGAAAGTCCAATAACCAACGCTAAAATGCCCAGTAACACAACCACTATCACAGTGATAATTATCAATTTCTTCCGGGCCTGACTCTGGTATTTCACAGCTTTTTTAGTCTCATCGTGTGCCTTCTCCACATGGTCCACTGTGTGCATGACATTCAGCTCTATGTTATCTAACATCTCACCCTGGTTCTCCACCAGCATGGTGATGTCCATAAACATGTCGTGCAGCTCCTTGATGCTGCTCTCCAGCCTCACAATGTCCTTGTGACGCCCCTCAATCTCACTCAGGGCTTGCCTGGAAATCTGGGAGTCGATGATCCCAGAAGTGAAGATGGCAGGATTTCCACTCTCGAACATCTCCTCCAGCTCCTCATCACTTGTCTTTTTGCCAGTAATTTTGAGCTGCCACTGGATTCGCCCTTTACTGCGTTCACGGAAGTCCACCTGAGCCTCATTGTATTTAATCATCACCTCCATGAACTTACGGGAGAGGACGGAGTGCTGGGATTTCCGTATCCGATGGTCTGCGGACTACCGGATCTCATCTTCTTCGAAATGCCTCTCCATGCTTTTCAGCTTGTTCTAGACAGTGTTGGCCCTTTTCTTGATCTCAGCCGTGAGCTGCTCTAGGTCATCCTTGGTTTTTGGCTCTGGAATTGGTGCAGAGAGAATGATACTGATAGTTTCTTAGGCTCCTCCACATGCTCTGAGATCTTGTCAATGTTGAGCCGAGTTTCCTCAATCTCAGAAAAGAACTCATCCATGAAAGCCGTGTTGTCAATAGCAATCTCAACCTCATCAGTATCGTCATCCTGTGTCAGCTGCTTAGCCCTCAGCTGCTCCAGCCGGTCCTTCATCCTGGTTCCCTGGTGCCTGCCGCAGGTGAGCGTGTCCCAGGTGAGCGGCCGGAAGTGTAGGCCCAGCTTGCCAGGCCGAGAGAGCTGGAGGTGCAGGCGGGCGGTGGCCACTTGCTAGGAGGAGTGTCTGAGGCCGCGGGAGGCTCCTCCGCACCGCCCTCGGCCCCAGCCGGCACCGCAGGCTCCTAGGGTAATGTTGGCATCGTAGAATGAGTTAGGCAATGTTCCTTCTACTTCTATTTTTTAGAAAAGTTTAAGCAGGGTTGGTGTTAGTTCTTTCCAGAATGTTGGTAGAATTCACCTGTGACGCCATCTGGTCCTGGGCTCTTCTTAGCTGGGAGATTTGATGATTGATTCTATGTCTTTACTTGTGATTGGTCTGTTGAGTTCATCAGTTTCTTCTTTTGACAATGTAGGCTGCTTGTACGTATCTAGGAATTTGTCCATTTCCTATAAATTGTCCTTCTTGTTGGCATATAATTTTTCAAAGTATTCTTTTATGAAAATCTTTATTTCTGTGGGGCCAGTGGTGATATTCCCTTTTTCCTTTCTTATTTTGTGTATTTGCATCTTCTCTCTTGTTTTCTTTGTTAGTCTAGCTAAGGATTTGTCAATTTTATTGATCTCAAAGAACCAGCTTTTGTTTTTTTCTATTGCTTTCTTATTTTCTATTTCATTTAGTTCTGCTCTAACCTTTGTTATTTCCTTCTTTCTACTTCCTTTGGAGTTAGTTTGTTGTTTTTTTTCTAATTCCTCCAGGTGTGCAGTTAGGTTTTGGTTTTAGCTCTTTTTTGATGTATGCCTATATGACTATGAATTTCCCTCTCAGTACAGCTTTTGCTGCATCCCGTAGATTTTGATGTGTTGTCATTTTCATTCGTTTCAAGGTACTTACTGATTTCTTTTGAGAGTTCCTCCTTGACCCACTATTTGTCCAAGAGTGTGTTGTTTAACTCCCATATCTTTGTGCCTAATCTGGTTCTCTGGCCCTTACTGATTTCCAGCTTCGTTCCATTGTGGTCAGAGAAATTACTTTGTATAATTTCAATCTTTCTGAATTCATTGAGCATTTTTCTGTGACCTAGCATGTGGTCTATATTGGAGAATGATTCTTGTGCACTCAAGAAGAATGTATATCCTGCTGTATTTGGATGTAGTGTTCTGTATATGTCTTAGGTCCAGATCCTCTAATGTATTATTCAAAGTCTTTGTTTTTTAATGATTCTCTGTCAAGATGTTCTGTCTAATGGCGATAATGGTGTATTAAAGTCCCCGACTTTAAGTGTAGAGGCATCTATTTCTCCACTTAGTTTTTCCAGTGTTTGCCTCAGGAATTTTTAGTCATCCCAGGTAGGTGCATAAATGTTTATGATTGCTCTTTCTTCTTGAAAGATTGCCCCTTTTACTAATATATAGTGTCCATCTTTGTCTCTTACAATAGTTTTGCATTTAAAGTCTATTTTGTCCGATATTAGTATAGCTACTCCTGCCCTTTTTTGGTTATTGTTTGCTTGAAAGATTGTTTTCCATTCACTTTCAGCCTCCTTGAATCCCTGGGTCTAAGGTGGGTTTCTTGTAGACCCATCTGGGTCATATTTCCTTATCCATTCTGCCAGTCTGTGTCTCTTGATGGGTGAGTTTAATCCATTAACATTCAGTGTTATTACTCTCAAGGAATTACTTACATTAGCCATATTTTCTTTGCGTTTATGTATGTCATATGTGTTTTTATTTCTCTTTTTAGTTGTTCTTACACTCTCCTCCAACTTCCTCTCCTGTTTTTTCCTTTCAACCTGCAGAACTCCCTTTAGAATTTCTTGAAGGGCAGGCTTCTTATTGGCATACTCTCTTAATTTTTGTTTATCTGTGAATATTTTGAGCTCTCCATCCTTTTTGAATGCCAGTTTTGCTGGATAGAGAATTCTTGGCTGGAAGTTTTTTTCTTTTAGTACCTTAACTATTTCATACCACTGCCTTCTTGCCTCCATGGTTTC
>JAQZBX010110592.1:0-10357 GCA_029593785.1 Cabassous unicinctus
TTTTAACTAGTCTTCCTACTGCTAGAGCTAAATAATACCATTCCCCATTCCCAATTCTTTACCTTCTATGTAATAAATTCCAAAGTTATTAGTATACAGGTTCATGGTATTGTCCCTCTTACCTGTCTATTCTCAACTACTGCCACTCTTCCCTTAACCACAGCAAACCTTCTATATGTTTTTATATCACCATACCTTTTTATATGGTGCTGTACATTATGTTTCAAGTGTACACTTAAATATCCTGCAAATCATATTCATTATTGAAGGTCCACCTCAATCTTTACTTGTCAATCCTTCCTCCTTCCTTTTCCTTCCTTTCACATCTTAAACTCAGACAAACTAATCTGTCCCTCTACTTTGTTCATATAATGCTTTGTACTTAACTCCATTTTGACTCTTATATTGCAAATATATTTCTTCTTTTACATATTTGTCTCCTTAGTGAGAATGTGGATTCCACTAAAGCAGTGATCAGTTATTTTTCATTTTTGTAATTTAACATAGAAATTGGACAGGAGGTTCTATTTATTTATAAGTTAATGAATAAATGAATGCATTGATATTTCTCCATGATTCTCTTTTCCCCTTGCCCTTAGAAGTTTAAAATCAACTTTATTGAACTATAATTCATATACAATAACATTATCCATTTTAAATGAACAATTCTAGGAGTTTTGAACACTCATGAAACCACCATCACAATCCAGATGCAGAAAAATTTCCATCACCCCCAGAAGTTTCCTGATGCCGCTTACTAGGCCTTTCCTCCTCCAGTTGCCTCAGGCAACTAATGATTTGCTTTCTATCACCATATATTTGTTTGCATTTTTAAGATTTTAGATAAATGAAATATATACTCTCTTTTGTCTAGCTTTTTAAACTCATAATAATGATTTTGAGCTTCAGCTCCATTGTTGCGTATATCAATAACTCATTCCTTTTTATTGCTAAGTAGTATTCCATTGTGTAGATATAGCATATTTTGTTTATTCATGTTGCTATTAATGGACATTTGTGTCAGTTCCAGTTTTTGACAATCATGAATAAAACTTCTATGAACATTCATATACAAGTCATTTTGTGGACATACACTTTCATTTCTCTTGGGTAAATAACTAGGAGTTGTATTGCTGGGCTATATAGCTTTAATTTTTTTAAAACCACCAAAGAGTTTTACAAAGTGGCTGTACCATTGTGTATTCTTACCTACAGTGTATGAGAGTTCCAGTTGCTCTACATCCTCACTAACACTTGGTACTGTCAAACTTTTTAAATTTTGCCATTCTGATGGGTAAATAATTGTATCTCATTGCAGTTTAATTTAAATTCCCTTGTTGTCTAATGATGTTGAATATCTCTGCAGGTGTCTGTTTATTGGCCACACGTACATGTATGCACACACATATTTTGTGACATGTCTACAAACCTTTTGCCAATTAAATCATTTTAAGTTATCAAGTTATAAAAGTTCTTTATATATATCACTTTTTGGCCTCTTGGCTAAGATCAAGTGTAGTATTTGTTCTTATCAGTTTAATATCTGATATGTTCTCTATCCGAGGACAAAATATTAAATGGATTTTTGTAGCTGGGAGATAGAATAGGAGCTTGCTCCATCCACTCCAAACATCAACCTGGTATTGCAGTACCTCCAGGAATGGTGCACCCCTTTGGGGGTATGAAAAAACAAAAACTAGTTTTTTTAAAGTTCTTTGTATATTCTGAATATAAGTTCTTTATTAGATAGCAAATTCTCACAATCTGTGACTTGCATTTTTGTTTTCTTTTATAGCTCAAAATCATGTTTTTGTATATGTGTCGCCTATCTAAAATAAAATCTTTGCCTAACCCAGGGTCCAAAATATTATCTTATATGTTCTCTTCTATAAACTTTATAGCTTAGTATTTACACTTAGGTCTAGGATCCATTTCAAATTATTTTTTGTATGTAGTATGAAGAAAGGGCCAAGGTTGTTGTTTTTTATTTTTCCATACTGTTAGCCGGTTGTTCCAGCACAATTTATTGAAAAGCCTTGGCTTTTCCAATTGAATTGTGTTGGCATCTTTGCTTAAAATCAAATGACCACATATGACTCTATTTCTGGACACTCTATTCCATTCCATTGATCTACATATCTAATTTTTGCCACTATCACATTTTCTTGATTAGACAGATTTATAGTAAATCTTAAAATCGAATAGTGCAACTCCTTCAAATTTGTTCTTTAAAATTGCTCTGGCAATTCTAGGGCATTTGTATTTTCATGTAAATTTCAGAATCAGCTTGTCAAAAAAGCCTGCTAGAATTTTCATTGGAATTGCATTGAATCTCTACATCAATTTGGGGTTAGGATGCTTCTTTATAATTTAAATGTTCCTGGAAGTGATAACAACAAATTGCTAGCATTATAGTGATGATAAGAGTCACTAAGACCTAGCAATGAAAGCAGAAGGAGGTCTACCATGAATTTCATCTCATCCCCTCATTTCCATAATTTTGCTTAGAGGTAGCTTCAATTAAACCTTGAATAAAAATTTTCTCTCAGAGGAAAAAAAAAATTATCTATTCTTAAGATCCCAGCTTATAATGAAGTATATTTTGCAATGTTTTTTTCCCTCCTATTCTAAAGAAAAACCACACAGGATATCTTTTTTACACAAAATGCCTATGCTGGTTTAAAAAACGACTGTTTCAATGTGCAAACAACACAGCATTTAGAACTATAGGTTAGTAAGTTTGGGGGAAGTACCTTCCACTTGGAACCTCATCCTTTCTGCATACTCAAGCACCAGCCCATGAGCAGACAAAGGAGTGTTTTCTTGATTTAGACAGTAACACATCAGAAGAATTGAAACCACTTTCAAAACTATTTCACTTGGAAAGGTATTTTGCACCTGAAGGAGTTTTCAGAAACCCTCAGAGGCAAATGCACAGAATTCTTAGCTACTTGAACTTTTTCTTTAACCTTTTAAAGGGCTCATATTTTCCTTCTCCGCTTTGTTTGTTAATCACCAACTTATTTTTGTTACTTTTTTGGTATTTGGTATGTTCAGAGGGACTTTTTTTTTTAGAACAAACTGTGAACACTCTTAGCATATATTGAAATTTTAAAAGTGCTACTCAACCTCCCTTATTAATAGAACAATCCCAAATCCATTTTTCCATGGAACCATTTTGAGATAGTTGCTGAATGGAAAAGGTGCTTTCCTACCTAATTGAATATTTAAGATATTAGACTGGGTACCTAGAAACCTGGCTTATTTTAAGATTTACTCATTTTACTATTTGCTTTTGGAAAAAGATCATTCTTTTTGCCTTAGCAAGGATACTTGGTACTCATTCCCTAATGAGATAAAGACGTTACTTGGAAAGGCTACAACTGTCATTGGAAGGTAGGAGTTACACAAACACTGTCTCTCAGGAATGGTTTATATCACTACTCACAATTCAAAGTTTTTTCAATAATTGTTAAGTTACAATATTTTCTGTTTTAACTATAGTGGCCAAGCTAATTCACTCATTTCAAGAAATTACCTAGACTATAAAAGGTAACTAGATTCAGATGCTTAAGAAACTTGATTTTTGAACCTTTGGTACTTGTGAATTATCATCCTTGAAATTCAGGAAGATTTTAGAGAAAATCTAAGATCAACCCTCCTCCCCATTTAGCTAACTCAATCAAAGCTCTAATTTAGATTCAGACAGTTGGACTCATCACAATTTCTAGAATTTCCCAATTTCCTGTTATATTTTTTTTTCTTTCATCCTAGATAGATATGTTACACACTCACACACACACACACACATATACACATGTTTATCCACACATATATAAAGAGGGAGAGAGACTCCATTATTATTCTATTACTATTAGGTGTTTTGTTGTAGGTCTATTTTCTACTATTCAGAGTTGCTAAATCATGCTTATCCATTAATAGATTTTGCACCAAAATGCTCCAATATCCATTGCATGCATATCTGGAGCTATTAGCAACAAGAGTACCATCTCCTATGCACTCCAGAAAAGGGAGAAAACAAGCATGGTTTTACATGTGCCAGGTGCTCTGAGTCATTGTTTCCCAACAGTGTGTTCACCCTGGGGGCTACACAAGACAATTCTAGGTAGGGTGACCTCATCATTTTTTGTCTAGACTGGGACACATTTGTGAGTAAAAGAACATTATTAGGGAAGCAAATATGGCTCAAGTAGTTGGGTGCCTGCCTACCACATGGGAGGTCCCAGTTTCAGTTCCCAGTGCCTCCTAAAGAAGACGATCAAGACAGCAAGCTGACGTGACGGGCCGGCGCGGTGAGCTGACACAACAAGATAACACAAGGAGATGACACAATGAGGAGACACAACAAAGAAACACAATGAGAGACACAACAAGCAGGGAGCGGATGTGGCTCAAGAGATTGGGTGCCTCCCTCCCACATGGGAGGTTCCAGGTTCAGTTCCCAGTGTCTCCTAAAAAGAAGATGAGCAGACACAGAGAGCACATAACAAACAGACACAGAGAGTAGACAGCAAGCACAAACAACAAGAGGGAGGAGAAATAAATAAATTAAATTAAATATTTTTTTTAAAAAAAGCATTTTTAATAATTATACCAGGTCAACAGAAACAAACTTCAATTAGAAAATGTGACTTCTCTAATTTTAGGCAATATGTATTTCTTTTAAAATACATGTTTAAGAAAAAATTAACAGTAAATACTACTATTGGTTTTACCCAGATGCAGTAAAAATTGTGAAACATTATGAGGAGTTCTGTGGTTCAGGAAATGTTCCATCAATTTATTTAATAATCACACAAATCTGTGAAGTAGATATTAGTGTCTTAATTGCTTTGTTATTAATAAGGAAAGAGAGGTTGGAGAAGTCAAGCAATGTGCTCACAATTATACAGGGGATAAAGAGGTGAGGTATTTAAACCCAGGTCTGTATAACTCACAAAATCCATATTATTTCTACTATATCAGCTCTTAATGGGAACTCTGATTTTTATTTTAGTCTAGGTCTAGGATTTTACTTTTCTCCTCAAATTTAGAAAAGGTGGGAAATTTCTGGTCTAGCTTAAGGTAGACTCATGTTGTTAAATGCCTTTTTGACTGGTGGATAGGATGTGTACTGGTCTCCAATCTTATAAAATACCCAGGGTCTCCCATACCCTCCATCATCACAGCCTCTCCCTCCTTTTCTGGTGTCTACTTCTGTTGAGGAAGAAGTTCCCCTCTCTTGTCTGCAGAGAGGCCTGTTTTGTGCTTTGCATCATTTTGCTTAATCTTTCCTTTATCCTTTGAAGATGCTGACAGAATCCATTGGCAGGTATTATTCTGATCTATACAATTTGACAAAGCCTAAGCACTATTTAATGCTCAAAACTGATTTGAACAAACCTCACCTTTGTCACACTTCATTTTTAGCCAATAGTCTCCAAGACTGATTATCAAATGTATTCCAATTCACCCCAAACCAATTATTTGGATGTTTCTATATCCAACCACTTTTACACTTTGGAAACATCAATAAATGAAAGAAACAGACAAAAAGAGATAAAAAGCCAACCAGTAAAAGATATTTGAACACCCAACCCAGAAATATGTATATAGTCAATACATATGTGTTATTTTGAATCTATGTATTAAATATTAGGAAAGCTTAATTATCTTAGTAAAAATATATATAAATGTAAGTTCTAATTTTTTGCCCTTGTTAAAGTGGATGATCTTACACATCCCTTTGGTAAGCAAATCCTACTATGGAGCTCACTTTTTAAGCAACTGTTGACAGAGACCAAGTGACCTCAATGGCTGATTCCATCTCTTCTTGAAGAGCATGTGTATGCTTCAACTCCATCTCCCCACCAACACTTGAATTTTCCTGTTTCAAAACTGAAATTCCCTTTTGAGCCCCTCTATAAATTCCTGTTTCCTATCTGAGGAACTCACTCCAGAAAGCAGTTCAGAAGTGGTTGAATGGTTCTGAGCTCCTAGAATAAGGAAGACTTTCCCAACTCAGGTTACTAGCTAGTAACTCAGGTCACCAGGTAAACAGTTTTTTGGTGGGGAGTTTTTGACTTTTATTCAGTCACCACTTCCTGCTTTGCTATGCGCATGTACTGACACCCAATGTAGTAGCTATTTTGAGTCCAATCATTACACTATAAAAATAACCTCTAACAAGCAGTAAATATAAAAAGCAAAATTAAAGTATATTTAAAAAACAAACTTAGTAAAAGAATATCATTTCTTCACACCATACATATTTCAAACTGAAATGGGAAATAGATACATGAAACAATTAAATGAGAACCAAATTGTCCGTGGGCAATAACAACTAGTGATTCCACAACAAACTGTATTGATCATCTTTCATGTGCAAGCCACTGTATGAAGAATCTTGTGGTCTATACAGAGGACTCAGACAGAATCCCTGCCTCTTGAATGAACTGTTTTATGAGGAGGATTTGTTGCATTTAACCTGCTCTCTTAACAGTAACATTTCTGATTTCAAACATTCCTTTGGCTATTTTCTTTGCTGATTCTGAGACTCTTAAGTGGTGATAACTGCTTTTTTTTTTTTTTAATTCATGGTCTATAAATACACCTAGTAACATGACTCACCAACCACTAGCCATCCCACACAAAGAGACAGGATTGTTTGAGGCCCACAAAAATCTGGTTTTGAGGGGGTGCTGTCTGGTTTCACAGCTTTGACTCCCTTCTCTCTTCACTAAAGTCTTTCAAGGACACCTCTGAGCAGCTTTGCACAATGCAGCAAGATGAGGTTTTATGCAGAATTTAGGGCAAGGGGGAAAAAAAGAAAAGGAAAACTTCCCTCTATTAAATTGGCAGAAAAATGTTATCTAAAGGTTACACACCACCCACACATTCCTTTCAAATGATCAAACACTTACAAGAGGTCACGGAAGGAGAGGAGAAGAGAAGAGGAGCTGGGAAGAATTTTTTTTAAGGTTCTCTGTATTGCAACTCTTGCTGAATAAGGGACAGATGAAGACCCTTCTTAATCTTTCAGAAGATTTCTAAATTGAAGGGAACAAACATTACGTTGAATTGGCAAACTGATATCTCTAAAATGAACAATATACTTCTTTCCTATGTCTCATTCAAAATTTAACATCATTTCCCCCATCAAATCTTTTAAGGATTGCTTTTATTAATTTTTTTGGTTTAATTTTCATGGCCCCCTTTACTTCCTGGTTTCAGCAGGATACACTGAACTTGTTACCTTGATTTTCCGGGCCCATCCCAAAGCAGGAAGTACTCAACATTTACAAGAAACCTGTTTGGACATGATTTCTGTACCCACTGATAGTTTCTAAACTCAAATATAGTCTTTTGGATAGGCCTTATTTATTTTGCATATTTCTTAGGTCATTCACTCTTTATAACTTGTTTCTGGCCCTCCACTCATTTTCATCAGGTAGAAGGAAATGCTTTTTCATCTAGGATTTCATAGTAATATATGCCTCTTAGAACTCTGCCCACAATATAATATAGTAAATTGTTTACTTTGCTGGCCTCACCCTGATATTGTAATTTCCTCAAGGGCAGAGAATGTGTCTTCTACCTCTTTGAATCCTTTGCTCCCAGCACACTGTCTGGCAGGTAATTGGTATTCAATAAATATTTGTTAAAAGAATCAATAGTTGTTGTCGTTGTTGTTTTTTAATTTGCAAAGCCCCAGGCATAAATCTGTGGCTTTTCTTGACACTGTCTGCCAGTACAAGTGGATAGATGCCAGATTACTATTTTCATTCTTTAATGTCCCTTTGCCATTTGTTTCCCTGCCTTCCTTCCCAGTTTCCCTGTTGTGGCCTCGGTCCATACACAAACAGATGTCTTCTATCACAAAACAGAAGAAAAGATATGGAAAAACCCTAGATGGTACTTCAGCTTTTCAACACAAGGAAATTTTACTTCAGGTTTGTACTTGTTTCTAATATATACTCTTTGATTGCATAATACCCATGGTAATGTTACCAGATTTTGTCTAGGTTCTTGACTATGCTGCAAAAATGAATTCCAAGAGCACATCGGGTTGATTAGGCCAGTAATTTATTAAGGTAGGGAGGGAAGAGAAATGGGAGGAAAAAACAGATCATGGGTCCCAGGCAGAGAGGAAGGGGCTAAAGAGTGATAAAGAGGGCTGATTTATAGAGTACAATTTCCCATTATAATTTATAAATACCCAGGTTTTACTTGCAAATTGATCCAGGTGGGGGCCAAGAAGAAGTCCAGAACAGGGGTCCAAAGGCAAGAGAGAGAGAGATTCGGCCTTTGTGCCTGCTTTTTGAAACATTAATTATTCTGCCCCTTTGCTAATGGCATGGAAGGAGTCCCAGCTGTTTGCTGTTTTTATTAACTACCTCACCCATCAATCCGCCAGGAAAAAAGCCCAATGATAAGGTCCCTGGAGAATATCCAGGGCTTCTCCTGGCTTCCGGAGGAAATCTCATTCTGGATGGCAGAATCTTGTGAGGGTCTTCCAGCAGCCATCTTGTGGGTATTGATATCCACCTGGACTTCTTGCCAGGTTCCAGATCCATCTATTGATTCCCTATTTTACTAGCCTGCTTCAGTAACTTTCTCATCTCAAAGATTTTGCCAGATGATTTTTCCCTTACTCTTCAGTAACCACTTCTGTTCTGCTCTTCTGCTGCTGCATTCTCCATTGGCCTCTAACATCTGAGATGCCTCCATGTATCTCCTTTGACTTAAATTTAGTTCCTTCTCTTGACATCCAGCTTCAAGGTGTACCCTTGGGTTAGAAAGGTTCTTTAGTTCTGCCTTCTTCTGACCTAAAGCCTAGAATATACTTCCTATAGAGGAAAGATACTTGCTTCCCAGAGCATAGCCTGGGCAGAGTCTTCATGGCTGCTATGAACAGTCTGGCACACCTGAGAGACCATCACTACCTGTGTCATGATCTCTTAATTTGATATCTTTCAACACAGCCCACATTGGATTTACTGAGCCCCTACTTTTTTTTTTCTTTTTTGTGTGATCTCTTCAGCTTAGAATTCAGTTTGGAACATTATAGAATAGCACCTTTTCCAAAATATTTTAAAGCAGATATTCAGGGTATACCCTTCCTATTTACCAGGAATACATCTTTTTCTTTATTATTTGCAAAAATCTTATTGTTTGTTTCATTGGTATGTAGACTTAAATAAATATAAAAGGCAAGTTAGGTGTTACCTTAGTTTCTTAGGGCTGCCATAACAAAGTTCCACAAACTGGGTGGCTTAGAACAGTAGAAATTTATTGTCTCATGGTACTGGAGGCTAGAAGTCTAAAAGCTGTAAGGGAGGATACTTCCTTGGCTCTTCCTAGCTTCTGTTGGTTTGCCAACAATTCTTGGTTGTCAAACTCTGCTGCAGTCATCACAAGGCATTCTTCCCTATGTTCCTCTCTCTCTGTGTCCAATTCTTTCCTTTTTATAATGACTCAAATCATATTGGATTAAGAGTCCATTATACTCCACTATGACCTCATATTTACTTGCCTAATTCCACCTATAACAACCTTATTTCCAAATAAGGGTACATTCTGAAATAGTCATTAGAACTTCAACATATCTTTTGGGGGTATACAATTCAACCCATAAGACTTGTAACTGCAATGTTAACAATAAATGCTTTGGGGAATGGATACTTATGGTTTTTCCTGCCCAGAAGAACATGCATTCAGCTCTAATCATGCTGTTCTGATGGTGGCTGCCAATCAGAGTTGTGTCTTCCCCTGGCCACTGGTAAGAGCTATGATTCTGGGTGGGCAGTTAGTTCAGGCATAAATATGTGACCCAAACTGGGCTGCCTAGGGTCCTTCCCTGAGATTCATCTAATCAGGGCTAGAGGGGAAGGCTTCTTTATCTTTTCCATTTACAAAATCTTGAGCTGTAAGCTCTGAGCTGACCACAGACATGTTCCATATATAACGAGAATGAGAAACTAAAGCTGACACAGAGTGTGAAGCACAGATGTGGGAAAGAGAATTGAGAAATTACTCTGTTGTTCACAAGCTCTGTGTGCTACCCTTCCCCCCCATTTCTGTCTGTGATTTCATAACATAAGCCTATAGATTCATTTTTTTAAGTTTATTTTTATTTTTGTTTTAATTTTCTTCCTTTTTCTTGCTGTATTTTCTAAAATTTCTACCATTAATATGTCTAAATTTTTAATAATAAAAAAGAAGTTTTTAGAACTTGTACTTTCCTAAGCAAAACTCTTATCAGAGAAAGGAATACAGTTTTGCTGAAATAAAAAATTAGAAATAAAAAAGAAGATATTTCATTCCCAACCTATATCAAATAGTAAGCACTATCTTT
>JAQZBX010110593.1:0-10358 GCA_029593785.1 Cabassous unicinctus
ATCCTTATGTCTTGAATTTCCTTTTATAAAAAGAATGTTATTACTTATTTTCAAGTCACTTGATTAAAAATCGAGTATTATAGAGTCTAATCTCCTTTTACATAGTGGTTCCTAACCATTTTACAATAGACTGGTATGTTATGATCAGTGGGCAATGTGTGTCTCAAGAAATTTATTCCTAATAATAGTATATGAATAGTTAGTATATGCAAACCACCCTCTAGAAAAAAAACAAGAAAACACCTTAATATGGTCTTGAAATTGTGTTGTGAGTATTCCAAGGAGCGGGCAAGAGATTTTTTTTAATCTTTTAAATTTATATTGTGTACTTAAAAATATAATCTATTTACAGTAGTATTCATACATTATAATTAAATATACGGGTGCTTAGGAGGATGCATGCTCAAAAATGTTTTACTGACAGGGTACACACTTTAAAATGTTTGGATGCTACTGATGCAGTCAAACACATTTAAGGCAGTGAAGAGGAAAGTATTAAATGGGCAATCCACAGTCAAGGGATAAAATCTGTGAAGCAGTGTACAAAGTCTGCAATTTTTTAGTTCTCTTCAAATTTTACCTAAATCTATTCCTGCTATTTTTCTTCAACAGAAGATTTGATCCTTCATAGTCATTCTGACCATCCAATTCTTATTACTTCATTCTTCAGAAAAGGCCTCCAGCATTTCTGTAACTTCTCCATGCCATCTTGTGTAGGAATTGAAAGATCTTTTAAGTGCTCAGAAAGCTTCCAACTATTCCCCAAAACTATTTCCTTGCCCAATGATTTTAAATATCTGTCTCACTCTTAAATGGTCCTTTCCCCATTTCAACAATAAACCAAATGGAACACTTAAAGTCAAATATTCCTCATTCATGATCAAAGGGTTCACCCTCCCCTTCACACTTCTATACACCACTCCCGTTAGGCAGAATAAACTCCCTCCACATCTCCGAATCAAGTTCTTTTTCCTCCAGATCTCGCTTTAGGGTTTCCTTCCCTCTAACAGCATGCCCACCAATGATTCCAGGGATTTTAGTGTTGCTGGAATCGCAAGGATCGTCCCTCTCTATTCCCATTATCATTCCCAGGATATTCGACAAGCCCCCGTTTGCGTAGAAATGGCCAAGTTTCGGTGACCTCCACCCTAAAGAACTCTTGATTTGTTTAGGTCCCGCCTCCCAATCCTGACTCTTAAGTTTGTTTAGCGCCTGAGAACAGGAGCCAGGCAGGTTCTCTTCGACGTCAGCTGCAGCGTACGGAGATAGGCCCAAGCAGGCCGCTCAGTAAACAAGGCCCTACAGACCGGACTGACCTGGGCGCCTTTCACGCTCGTAAAACCGTACCCCTGGACTACAGTGGCTGTGAGGGGGCAAACCGACTCCGAGGCTGCACGGGGAGACTAGGAATAGCAGTCAAGTAGATGAAGGGAGGCGGGTCAAGGGCTGGATCCCGGACTAAGGAAAGGGGCGGGGTGGGGAGGGGAAAGAACCTGAGAGTGGCTGTTTGGGCAGCCCCGCGGCCCCTGTAGCGGGGGTGACCGTTAAAGGACTCCCGGAGGGGAAGAGTTGGGGAGCGTCCCCACTCACCTGGAAGCGACTGCTGCCGGAGGCTCCAAGCCCCCTCCCCCGCCCCCCCTTACCCAATTCAAGCCACGTCAGCTCCGGGATCCCGGACACCTACTACTGCCGCGCCCCGCGAGGGACTCAACCACTCGCAGTTAGGACGGAAAATGGGATTAGGACATTGGCCAATCAGGACTATCGGCAGAGCGTTACCAGGGATACCAGGCACGCCTTGTTTCTAACTAACCCATCAACAATGACGGAAACCAATCAACGTCAGAAAAGCTTCGCTTCCTCAAAAAAACGGCCAATGGATTCTAAAGAGTAGAGGAGGTAGCGGGGTCAGACACGAGCGAGTGTTCCGGAAGAGGTTATGGAAACGGACCGGAAATGCGGGGAGGACGGGCGTTCTGGGAAAGGTCAGGTGTGTCGAGAGCCTCCGTTTCCTCTGCTGCGTAGACTGCTGAGCCACACTAAATCTTGAACTTCGGAGATTTCGGGCTGCTGGCATCAGCTGCCTTTATTGTTGAAGGAGCTGTGAGGAGGGAGTGGGGAAATGGGTTTTATTAGAGCCTGAAAGAAACCGTTTTGGTCGTGTAATATGACCTTTTCATTTTTCTGAAATGAATGAGAACCACAGGAGCCAGCGGCGTTTGCTGGGTGCCAGGGCTGCTCCTGGGGTCGGCGGGAGATGCTAAAGGAAATGTTGCGTGTACACCAAAAATAAAAGTAAATAAATAAATGGGCATGTGGAAAACAAAAACTCCCAGCCCCATCTCCAGCTCATTCTCAAAGGTAGTAGTGAACACGAAGAAACAAAGAAACCGCCCTGTCAGAAACAAAACCACAGAAGGAAAAGAAGATACAAATTACTTGTCTTCCGTCAGGGACATTGAATAAAATTATTACAAATGATATGTGGAATAAGAAATGTAAATGGAGAGAAAATGAAAAATACATTTGTTGAAGTATTAAAACACAAGACAAGCACAACAACAAGCAAATGAGAACCAGAGATGTGACTTGCCCAAACAAAAATAGTGACTTGGTGATGGAACTGGGACTAGAATCTAGAGCCTATATGAAAGAGGGCCAGAAATTTCTCTAAGGACATGAGTGTGTGAGAGAGAGAGAGAATAGTGAAAACTAGGAAGATGTCTCTTAGGAAGTGGTGCTTAAACTGGGCCTTAATGAAAGAGTGAGATTTGAGAACTCAGGTCCCAGAATGGGAGGTAATGGTGGGACAATAGCAAAAGTCACCAAAATCATGAATGCTCTCTAAGCCAGTAAGGAAAGGGAGAAAAGTAGCCAGCTCTCATGGTCTGTCATTGAAGGCACTCTCTTAATAATAAGAATGATATTACCTTGAGTTTATTTAGCCTTACTGTGTGCCAGGCAATTGGCTCATCCTCTGGTTTAATACTTGTGTAGTCTTTTGAAGCTCAGTAAGGCCTTTCCTGGTCACCCATCTAAAATCACAATTCCCCGTAGTCACCATACCTTTCTCTGTATTTTTTTCCCTAAGCATTTTGCATCTAACATACTATTTTATTAATCTTGTTTATTTTTTTCTCTTCTCGTTAGAATATCAGCTCCAAGAAAGAAGGAATTTTTGTCTCTTGATTTCAGCTATATCTGTAGGTTCTAGAACAATACCCAGTATGCATTCAATATCTGTTGAATCAGTGACATACATATGATTATCTCCATTTTACCTGTGATACAACAAGGCTTCAGAAGATTAAGTAATTTGCACAAAGTCACATAAAGGACTTGTATTCAGAATATACAAAGAACTCTTAAAACTCAACAATAAGAAAACAACCCAGTTGAAAAATGGGCAAAAGAGCTGCACAGACACCTCATCAAAGAAGATAGACAGATGGAAAATAAGCATATGAAAAGAAGCTCCACATCACATCATGAGGGAATTGCAAGTTAAAACAGCAATGAGGTGCCCTTGTACACCTATTGGAATAGGTAAAATCCAAAACACTAACAATCCCGAATGCTGACAAGGATGCAGAACAATAGGAACACCCATTCATTGCTGGTAGGAGTGCAATATGGTACAGCCGCTTTGGAAGACAGTTTGGCAGTTTATTATAAAGCTAAACAAGTCTTACCATACAATCCAGCAATCATGCTGCTAGGTTTTACCCAAATGAGTTGAAAATTTATGTCCACATAAAATCTGCACACCAATATTTATAGCAGTTTTATTCATAATTGCTGAAAATTGGAAGTAATCAAGATGTCTTTGAATAGGTGAAAAGAGAAACTGGTACACCCATACAATGGAATATTACTCAGTGATAATAAGGAATGACCTCTCAAGCCACATAACAGCATGTAGGAAACTTAAATACATATTGCTAGTGAAAGAAGCCAGTCTGAAAAGACTACAGATACTTCCTATGCTGAATAATCTGTTTCAGAGCATAGAAACAGATGTAACACTTCCCAACTAGTTTTAGAAAACTAGTGTTTTAGTTTCCTAGGTTGCTCAAGCAAATACCATGAAATGGTTCAACTTAAATAGTGGGGATTTATTAGCTTATGGTTTTGAGGCTAGAAGAAAATCCATTTAGGAATGGCTTTGAGGGTTGGGGCTGGCTGAGAGTTTGGATCATGGTATTGGGCAATGCCTTGCCCTAGCTCTTCAAGGAGTCCAGTAAGTGCACATTATTATGTATCAGGTACACCCTGATCTAAGTGGCAGTCCAGTTCCCATTGTGTAAAATAACAGTGTCTCCTTGTCATACTTCCAGCAGCTTGAAATTGGAGGTGAGGGGTCAGGAGGGACCTTACACTTGTCAAGAATGACCAAGTCATACTGGCTGTCTTAGCAGGCTCTTATCCCTTTAAATCTATAACACTGTGTTTCTTACTGGCCCCTCAATTTGCCTCCCAAGGCCAAGTCCCCCTTCCACACTCCTCAGAGCCTCAGCAGCAGCAGCAGCAGCACCTGAAGGGTCCAAAACTTGAGGGCTCAGCAGCCCTTTCCTACCTAGGAGCCTTCAGAGGTTGGACTGGCTCCAGGGCTCCCTCCTAAACCCTTCTCCTCTCTGAGCCAGGCTAAGGCCTCCGGCACCAACTTCTGGTGGTCAAATACCACAACTGTCTCCAGATGTAGAGGCAGAAAGGGCACAGAACCCATGGCAAGGGCTCCTCCTGTCTTGTCTGCTTGTTGATGTACTCAGGCACCCAGGAGGCTAGAGGCTTTGTGCTGTGCTCTGGTGGAAGTAGTCGTGACTGGTAAGATGTAGGACAGGAACTGAGAGTACTTGGGAGGTGCTGCAGGAGCACCATGACTTTGACTGTAGTGCTGCATGGGCCCTTTGCAAGATATGGAAGAAGAGCCTGAATACGGAGGGCCAGACATAGTTTGGCGATTCTTCCAGGTCTCAGTTGTTAGCAGCTATATTCATAAACTACAAGGAGGTAACGCTTCTGCATACTCCAAAGATTTTTGCCAAATTTGGGAAACTTTAGAATCGCAGGGAACATTTAAATATCTTGATGCCTAAACCTACCACAGACCAATTAAAACAGAATCCTCTGGTGATTTCCAGTGTGCAAAGTTGAGAACCGCTGCCAGACGTTGACACTCAGAGGGTCTCAGACAGTATCTAATCTCCCTGCCTACCCTGTAAACATGCCCTTCCAGGGTTTTCTTCTCTACATTTCCCTTTCAATCTGCCTGTCTGGGTAGGTTCTTTTAGAATCTTAGGCTCCATTCCAGGGTTCCTGGTCTCATCTAAAGGTGGACCCCCAAACATGCGGTGATAAAAACATATTTCAGCAACTTGGAATGCTCTGATAAGAGGTTAAGGGCCTAAGAAGGAAGGTAACTCAAAACAACAAGATAATTTTTAAATATACAGCATAATTTCCCTCTAGACTGCTAATAGTATTTCTTTTTTAAAAAAAGATTTATTTATTTATTTTACTTTTATCCATTTTTACACACACACACACACACACCATTTTTGCTGTTTTTGTGTCCATTCACTGAGCAATTCTCTGTATCTGTTTCCTGCCCTCTCTTCTCATCCTTCTCCTGACTTCACCGGAATCTATCCTGGAAACCTCCAATGTGGGAGAGAGGCGTCCCACCACCTACACCACCTTAGTTCCTGGTTTTTCAGCACGTCTCGTCTTGGCTCTCACTTGTGTCACTCTCTTGTTACGTCATCATCTTGCTGTGTGGCTCGGCGGGGCCTGGGGGCGCACCTGCTCGCAGGGTCTGATGAAGCACCCATGCACAGGGCCTGGTGGCATGCACACCTTCTATATTTTTCTTTATTTTTACCGGGAGGTTCCAGAGATAGAACCTAGTTCCCTCCATATGGGAGAAAGATGCCCAACCATTTGAACCACATCTGCCCCACTGCTCATATTATTTCTGTTGAGATGATTAAGATGGCTATAGAGACTTTGACTAGAAAAGTTAACCATAGAAAAATAAGAAATGATTTGATGCATGTGGCTAAGTGCATATTTGTAAAAGCAAAATAGCAAAAGACTAGAAACTACCAAGTTATATATTAATAGGGTACTGGTTCAAAAACAATTGAGAGTGGACTGAAGAAACAAAGGTAGATGGGTACACTAGAGTACCAACAGTTGTAACAAAGCATGGAGAAGCTCTCTATATACTAATTGCCAGGATATTTTGGAACTCATGAGGGGAAGGAGTCGTTAATAGCCTGCTATTTTTTGTATAGAAAAAGTGAGAAATAATAATGTGTGTGTGTGTGTGTGCCTATTTGCTTATATTTTCCAAAAGGAACAGGGAAAGGCAAACCAAAAACTAATGAAATGGTTACCAATAGAGTAAGAAAATGGTAGAGGGAACAAAAAGGAAGTAACATTTGGGTTAATGCACCTTGTTACATAGTTTTGACTTTGGAATCATGTAAATGTATCACATAATTTTTTTAAGATTTTTAAATTAAATCAAAATGGAAATTTTCTAAAAATTGAAAAAGTAAAACTGAATCAAATAAATTTAATGTATACCATGATGGTAATGTAAATATATAGACAGAAGTATCTTTAAAATAGCATCTTTACTATACATCTTATACAAGATATATTTTAAACATAAAAGGAACCACAGATAAATCTTTACTGAGCAGATTTGCTGTTAGTAGCAATATTCATATTGGAATTTTGAAATTTTTATAGGTATATTATAAGATAAAATAAGTGTGTTGATGCTAGGAATCAAGATTTTTGGTCTAAGAGAAATATATGAATATAAAGTCAAATAAATAAAAACTGTGATTCTTAAATTTGAACTTATGAACTCACGACTTTTTTCCCTATTTCTGTCCACTGAAAAGGCATACAGGGAATGACAAGTAGCAATGAACACACCTATTGCTCAGTTCTTGGTTATTAAATACTGTGCTTCACTTAAGAGAACCAGGGTTTCCTGGAGAAATGGCTGATTTCAGGCGTGGGACAGAGAAAGAACAAGGTGATCCTGGACCATGTTGGTATGCCAGAAAGCATTAAAGTACTAAATGAATGGGGACATACCAAAGGATAGCAATTGGCTGAAAGTAACTCCCTCTCTCCCAAGATGGAAAACTTTGAATATCAAAAAGAACAGTGTGATGATTAGGCTAATGTGTCAACTCGGCCAGGTAATTGTGTCCAGATGTTTGTTCCAGCAAGCACTGGGCTAATTGTATACAAGAGCATTTATGGACTTCAATCACCAGTGAGTTTTCTGCGTGGATGACTGATTACATCTGCATCAATCAGGGAGATTACATCATCAGTGAGTGGCGCTTTTATCCAATCAGTTGAATGACTTAAAAGGGGAAGTGATTTCAACATTCAGAGAGAATTTCCCAGCTCATCATTGGACAGGCAACTTCTCCCAGGTACTCATCAACAACCTTTCGTCGGACTTTCATCGGAGCCACTGGTTTGCAGCCTGCCTGCGGAACCTGGACTTGTGCATCCCCACGGTCACGTGAGAGACTCTTCTAAAATCTCATATTATTGACAGATATCTCCTGTTGATTCTGTTTCCCGAGAGAAACCTGACTAATACAAACAGTGATGACAGTGGATTAAAATACGTCAATTATTTAAAAATCATGAGTTCAAATTGACTTGCAAGGGAAAAAAAACTCACTTTAGTCAGCAATGGAGGTTGCTCTGG
The DNA here is from genome assembly GCA_029593785.1 of Cabassous unicinctus. Classification (NCBI taxonomy): domain Eukaryota; kingdom Metazoa; phylum Chordata; class Mammalia; order Cingulata; family Chlamyphoridae; genus Cabassous; species Cabassous unicinctus. Next base: position 7,751 of record JAQZBX010110593.1, read on the forward strand.
CAACACTAGCCCATTTCTCTGAAAATGGATGAAGGAAAAGAATTAAGCATTTATTTAGCCTTCTTTTATAAACTTTTTCATAGTAACCAAATAGTTGATGAACAGTCTTTGCTGAAGACTCCAGCTAATAAATGCAGGAGGAATGAAATAATTCGAAAATCATGCCTAGAAATGATGTATCTGGGCACTCGAGAGTTAGAGGTTGATGGGGAAATTTGAAATGACGAGATCAGGCTGACACCATATGACCCCTATGATCAATCTTAACATGACTAAAATAGGGTGAGTCTCACCATGTAAGGTGGGAACTACACAGAAACACATACGAAATATGCTTGCTTAAATAATTGAACTTGAATCTAAGCTCCCGAAATATCTCTAAAACTAATTATCAATTTACTAGTAACAAAGGACCAATTTAAATCACTCTGTGAGGAAGAATCAGCCAAATCTGGAATGTGGAGGATTCTAAATGATCCGCTTCCACCAACAAATCAATGGCCTAGAATAAAGCAAGGTGAGGGTGTGGATTAAGAAATACTTCAGGCACATAACCAATTATGTGTGAACCATTAGAATCCTGATTTAATCAAATCTACCATTAAAAAATGTTTCTATGAGAAAATAGGAAATATGGACTGGGTATTAGTTCAAATTAAAGGAATTATTGTTAATTTTGTTAGGTATGTGTGATAATGTCATGATGGTTGTGTTTTTTAAAATGTCCTTATTTGCTAGAGATGTATTCTGAAGTATTTAAATGAAATGACATGATATGTGGCATTTGCTTTTAAAAGACTCCATGAAAAACCACAATGGATATGAGAATAGATGGAACAAGATTGATAACTGGATGATGGGTACTTGGGATCCTGATACTATTCTCTGTATTTGGGGTATGTTTGGAAATTTTAAAAGAAATAAAAAAGAAAAGGTGAGCCATTTAAATCCACTCCATGAATGCCAGGCAATCATTAAAGGAAGACTTATAATAACAAAGAGGACTCATAACATAATGTTAAAGAAAAATTGCTGTATAAAAATTATATCTACAGCATGAATTCAAGTATAAAAACATACACTGAAAAAAACTGAAGAAAACAATGTTCAATGAAATTGTTTGGAGTTGTAGTATGCTAACTTTTACAATCCTTTTTAGGTCTTCAAAGTTGTCTTTAATGTTATATTTTATAATGAAAAATATTTTTCTCAAAGAAAAGCTTATTAAAACAGTTCAGGTCTCTGAATCTTTAAAGAGTGATGTGTGAGCTGTAGTGTCTTATTTTGCCTCACTGAGAGAGATTGTTTTAACAAGGGTCTCCAATGGCCTCTCTGTGTCTACTCCTCTTTGCAATGTGATTTTGCCACTCCTCCCAGCAAGAGGTAGGGTTTATTTCAACATCCCATTAATAGGGTAGCTTTGTGACTTGCTTTGTCTCACAGAATGTGGTGGAAATGACATTGTGCAATTTTGGGGGCCTTGGGTCTCAAGAAGCAGCTTCTGCATCTGCCTTCTTGGAGCGCTGAGACTGCCTTGTTCTAAGGAAGCCCAGTCAGGTCTACTGAGGGTGAGAGGCCACTTGTAGGAAAATCAATGTCCCCCAGCTGACAACCATACCTACTGCCAGACTTGTAATGTGAGTGAGGCCATTTTGGACTTTTCAGCTCTAGTACAACTGTCTGATGGCTACAGCCACATGAGTGAGCACAGGTAGGCCCTCCAAAGTCCTATACACAGTATCATGGGACAAAATAAGAAATCAATGTTTAACCTATTAAGTTTTGGGGTGGTTTGGTACATGACAGAGGCAAACTAAAGGTTACATACCTGAAAGTTATTCTAAATTTCTAGTCATGCAGTGAGTTAATTTTTGCTATTTTTTAAGCTTTATTTTGTACATTTAATAATTGAAAATATAAATAATTAAAAACTAAAAAGTAAACACAGATAAATAAATAAATTTCTCAATTAAATATACTAGATATATCTGAATATATTTTTAAATCAAACAACATGTTACACAATATATTTGGTTCATAGTAACGCAATCATACAGTATTTGTCCTTTTGTGTCTGGCTTGCTTTGCTCAACATAATGTCCTCCAGGTTCATCCATGTTGTCATATGCTTTATGACTTCATTTCTTAATACAGCTGCATAGTATTCCATCATGCGAATAGACAACAGTTTGTTTGTCCATTCATCTGTTGATGGACACCTGGATTGTTTCCAATTTTTGACAATCATGTATAAGATTGCTGTGAACATCATTGCGTACATGTCTGTTCATGTCACTGCTCTCAGTTCTCTTGGGTATATACCCAGTAGTGGTATTGCTGGGTCACGTGGCAAGTCTATATTCAACTTCTTTAGGAACTGCCAAACAGTCCTCCACAGTGGCTGTACCATTCCGCATTCCCACCAACAGTGAATAAGTGTTCCTATCTCTTCCACATCCTCTCCAACACTTGTAGTTCCCTGTCTTTTTAATAGTAGCCATTCTGATAGGTGTGAAATGATATCTCATTGTAGTTTTGATTTTCATTTCCCTAACCATGAGTGATGTTGAGCATTTCTTCATGTATTTTTTTTTTTTTTTTTTTTTTT
>JAQZBX010110594.1:0-10362 GCA_029593785.1 Cabassous unicinctus
CTGTCCTATGGCATCACCTGGATGATAGATATCCCAGTTGATAACTACTTTTATGGGAGCCAGCAATCAAACTAGGGACCTTATATATTCAAGGCAGAATTTCCTTCTCTGAGCTACCTTTCTAATTGGGTCAGTTAGCTCTTCAGAAAGCTATTCCATCACTTTCCCCCAGGCAGGTTTTACTCTCCTAGGGCAGCAGGATTCAGCAGGCTGTATGAGCAGATCCTCTCTCCCTTCTCCTGGTCAGGTTAAGATCCCTTTTGAAATTCAAATGTGACCCTGATGACTGAGTACACTGCACCAAAATGATTTTCAATCCTCTTCTAGACCACATCATCCTCCCAGTGGACCTTAAATAGGCTCTTGGAAACTTATTAAATGCTTCCACTGTCTGACTCCCTTAGGGGAGCTGAAATTCTGATAGTCCTCAGTGCAGAAATATTAAATTGGCTGACTCTGTCCTCTCAAGCTGAGACTGTATCACAGGGTGGTTAGGTAAATCAGGCTTCCTCAGCAGATTCGCCCCTCCTCTCAGCCTGGTGCCCCATTGAACTGGCTGGTGTGCTCCCTAAACTCTAAGGGGGTCCAGGCAACCAAACCCACAGAAAGGAAATCCCTCTCCACGCTTTTCCAGAACCTTCCCACTCTTGGAGAATGCTCCCTCTTTCTGGGTGGCTGGGGGGAGTTGGGACTCAACCTGGCCCCCTGCCCTGAGGGTGGGGCTTAGCCATCCATGTTTTCCAGGAACAGGGCTAAAAATTCACAGTTTTATCTTGAGCAATCTGTCTCCCTGTCCAGCTCCCTCCAGATCAATTCCCCAAAACTCCCACTCCATGGGCTCCCAGAACAGCTCACTTGGGCAGGATCCTGTTCCCAATCAGCTATCTTTTGTGAGAGTGATGGTGAGTGTCCACTTAAACTTACGCCATCTTGCCTTCCTACTAAATAGTTATTTTAAACATTTATTTTTAGTATAAGCATTTAAGCTATAAATTTACCTGTAATCACTGCTTTGGTTATATCCACATATTTTTATATATTTTAGTTCATGTTTAGTTCTAAATATTTGTTTATTTATCTCTTGATTTCTTCTGTGGTTAAGGGCTCCTTAAATATTTATGCTAGGTTTTCAAATGTTTGGAAGATTTTATAGATATATTTAATAAATATCCATTTCAGCATAACAAATTACCCCAAAACTTAGTGGCTTGAATCAGTACAATTTATTATCTCTAGGTTCTCTAGGTTCACAAACTGGGTATAGCTTAGTAGGTTCCGCTTCTTGAAGAAATGTAAAGAAGGTCTCAGCTCAGACTACAATATTTCTTCAAATATGTTTTCTGCTCCATTCTCATGTGAAGAAATGACTAAGTTTGCACTTCCAAGCCAACTGACATTGTTAATGGCAAGATTCAGTTTCTTATGGGCTTTAGACAAAGGAATTCCTGTCCTCACTGATGGTTGGTTGAAAGCCACCTTCAGTTCTTTGCCATGTGGGCTTTCCCAATTTGCTTCATCACAGAAATCATGGAAGGACAGCCAGAAAGTGAAAGGTAATGAGACAGAAATCATAGTCTTTTATAACTTAATCACAGAATTGACATCCCAATATTTTACCCATATTCTATATATTAGTAACAACTAAGTCCAACCCACTTGTTCCAACTGTGTCTCAAGGACAGGGGATTACACAAAGGCATGAATACCAGAAGTTAGGCATCACTCAAAGTCATCTTTAAGCTTGCCTACCATATTATCTTATTGTCATTGATTTGTAATTTAATTCTACTGTAGTAAGAGGACATACTCTGTTATTTGAAATTAATTAGTTCTTGTTTCATAGCCTACCATATGGTCTATTATGACTGTTCAATGTGCAATGGAAAAGAATTTATTCTGTGTTTGATGGGTGTAGCATTCTGTAAATGTTAATTAGGTCACCTTGGATGTGAGTTTTCTTCAAATGTATTCTATAATTATGTGTTTCTTCTAGTTGTTCTATCAGTTACAGAGAGGGCCACAAAAATCACCAACCATGATTGTGAATTTGACTATTTTTGCTTATTGTAACCTCAATTTTGTTTCATGTTTATTGAAACTCAGTTATTGAATACATACACATTTAGAATTATTATATTTTCTTAGAAAACAGAAGATTTACCATTATGTAATAATCTTCTTCAAGTTGAAGCCTACTTATTTATTTCTTTATAATATTTTTTTATTTTTTAAGAGAAACTTAGATTACATAAATGTTACATTAAATACTATAAGGATGCCTGTGTGCCTCACTTCCCACACCTCATACATCTTCCCACATAAACATCCTTCATTAGTGTGGCACATTCATTGCAATTTATAGATGTATCCTGGGGCTTTGCCATTAAGCATGGACCAAGTTCACACTGTAGTCACACACAGTTATGCATGTTATGTGGTGATATAAAATGGCCTATATCTGTCATTTCAGTGTCATTCAGGATGATTCCCAAGTCCCAAAAGAGCCCCCATATTACAACTGTTTTTCCCTCTCTCTGCCCCCAGAACGTCCAGTGGCCACTGGTTCCACATTAATGTTGTAATTTCTATCATTGCTGGAATCACAATTTGTCTATAGTAGAATACCAGTAAGTCCACTCTAGTCCATCATTCTTTCCCCAATCCTGAGTATTCTGAGATGGTGATGTCCACTCCACCTCTAATTGAGAGTGTGCTTATATCTCATGGGGAATATTGATAGGACTATCTTGCTTGCATTTGTAGCCTCTCTTTGTTCCTTTGGATGGTCGTTGTCCATCATCATCTCCTTGTTAGTAGTTCTGGGTGAGTCCAATGAGCTGTAGAGTAGGTGTTGCCACACCGTGGTTCCAGGCCCAGCTGGCACATGGACAGCCCAAAGACTCATGTCTCTTGGACAAACACCTACAAACTCCAGCATCAAGTATAGTTTTAAAAAGAAGAGATAGATGAGTCAAGTGTAGGGAAGACATAATTGAATCCAACTCTGTCAGTCTCAGGAACACAAACTCCAAAGTAGGGCCTGCTGGCAAGGCACCAAACTCTGGAGCTATCAGCCCTGACCCTAAGACATGGGTGTCTCCAGATGAAAGGCAAAATGTCATGAAATTTTTATATTCTTTTATTGTTTTTAATATCCCAATCATTTAATCTAATTTAATTTTTATGCATTATATTTCTTATATTTAACATCATTATTATTTCATTTTCCTATTAACTGTATTTGGTTATTTTAATGGCTTCATTTTTGAAGAAGCTTTGGATCACAGAAGGTTTACAACTGGGGCAGGGGAAGCTCATTGGTGTGGGATGTCAATGATGGGGGATATATAGAAGGAAGTTCATCTGGGCATACATATAAGATATATAAAAATACTCAAATATTTATTATTAATACATCTATTTCATCTTTATTTTTCTTAGTGTTTACATGATATATATTTTCCTTTCATTTACTTTTAACCCTACTAATTTTATAAATAAAACAAGTCTCTTGTAAATATCAGGTAAATTCCTATGTTTAAAACAAATTAACAATATCTGCCTTTTAAGTAGAATGTTTAGTTCCTTTATATTTCATGTCATTATTGATATCACTGGGTTTTGTTATATAATTTTATTATATGTTTTCTATTTTTCATAATGTTTCATATCTTTATATGTACTTTCCTGACATCTTTTCATTCAATGCAGTTTTAAAAAATAGCCCATTGTATCACTTATATTAGTATTTGTTTTATACTCTTTTTTTATATTATTTTAATGGCTCACTTTTATTCTGGGGGCTGGTAAGTCCAAATTGTATAAGGCAGACCAAAATCTGGAAACTCCAATTAGGGTGCTTCTGAAGACCTGCAAGTACAAACTCCACAGGACAGGTTGAAAGCTGGAAACTCCATCAAATATGAAGTTGAATTGAGTCTGAAATTCTCAGGGGAAGCTGACTGACTGAAGTTGAGGCAGAAATTCTTTTTTTTCTAATTCTAAAATCCTTAATTCTGGCTTTTAAAGCCTCCAATTGATTTGAAGAAGATATTCTGGGCATTGTTGAGGGCAATCTCCTTTGTTGGTGGTAGACACAATCAGTAATAGATAATCAGTGGATTACAGATGCAAATCCAAGTGCAAAATGCCCTCACAGTAACTATCAAGACAGTGCTTGTTGACCAAATAACTGGACACAATAAACTAGTCAATTTATCGCTTTAAATGAATCTTTACATTACATATACATCCTTAACATAATATTTTGAAATTAATATGAAATCACTTATATATATAAACTTAAAATATATTTAAATTATAATTCCAATTATATCTCATTACACTTTATAAAAAATTTTTTACATATATTTTACTCCTACATATGCTATAACCCCTAAATATAATGCTATTAATTTTGCTTTAAACAGTAATTTTTAAAAAATTATTTAGAAAAGAAAAGTAGCTTCTATTTACCATATATTTAACCTTTCCATTTTCTTCATTTTTCATGTAAATCCTAATTTCAGAATGATATTGTTTTCATTCAACCTGCAGAGTATTTTTTTTGCATTTCTTTTAGCTCTGTTGGCTATGACTTCTTTCAGCCATAATTTTTCTGTAAGTATTTTGTCTTCATTGTGAAAGAACAACTTTTGTTGTTTCTAAGTTGAGAATTTTTTTTCTTTCAGCCTAATAAAGATGCCATTCCATTTCTGTATCAATGTTTCTTTGCATGTAATGTGTTTTTATCACCTTTGGCCTAATTTTAATATTTTCTCCTTACCTTTGAATGCTATCAAATTGTCTAAGTGTGATTTCTTTGTATATATCCTCCTTGGTGTTTGCTGAGATTTTTGGAACTATGAACTTATAATTTTGGTGAAATATGTAAAACTTGGGGGCCAATCTAGCTTCAAATATATTTTCTGCTCCTATATCTCTATTCTCTCCTTCTGGGACTCCACAAATGGTTTTCAGAATGATTGATATTATTCACAAGTCAGTGAGAGTTTGTTCATTTAAAATGTTTTTCTCTCTACTTTATTCAGAAGAATTTCTATTAACTGGTCCTCTAGTTCACTGATCATTTCTTTTATAATGTTCTCTCAGCTGTTATTTCCATCCAATGAAATTTTGATTTCAGAATGTGTTTTTTAGTTATAGAAATTACATTTGGTTCTTCTTGAGTGTTTCCAGTAATCTTAATCTTTTCATTTATTATATTTATCTTTTGCCTGTAGATTTTTAAACATAATTTTCAGGTATTTTAAAGAACTCATCGACTGACTCTAATATCTAAATCATCTCTCAGTTTGATTATACTGACTTTTTCTTTCTCTTGATTACAGGTCATATTTTTCTCTCTTATTTGTATGTGTAGTGAATTTTTAAGAGACTTTACACTGGATATTTGGGCTCATACATTTCAGAGACTCTGTATTTTGTTGTCTTCTTCTGAGGATATTGAGTTTTGTTCTGGCAGGAAGTTAAATTATTGGGAGTTATCCTTTATCCCTGAGACGTTTGTACTTTAGGCACTGTTAGGGTGAGTTTATTTTAGTTTTGATGTAAGTCTTTATAACACAGTCCTTAATTCTTAGATGCAGACCTTAATCTTGAGTCATGTGACTTTCTTTTGCTTCAATGGAAATTCTGAAGCATTTAATAAGTCACTCCAACCTGGTCAAATTTGAGCTTCAGACTTTTTTGATACATCTGCATAAGAAGCTGCTGAAATTTCTGCTCACCTCTTTCAGCTTCTCAGCATTTTTTCCTGAGCTGCTTGTAGTCTCCCCCTGCCCATTTGCAATTCAGTAATCAGCTAAGTATTTCAGGGGAGTTTCAATGCAGATTTCAAAACTTCTCTTCTGAGAACTGTTCATTCCTCTCTCCATCTCTAGCTTCTATGTCAATTTTTGTCTGATTCTTAACTCCTCAACCTTTAAGATTTCTTTTTATTTTGCTTAAACTCTGTAGCAGTTTGACATTATTTATGAATTCCAAAAATAGATATTAGATTATGCTTATAAACGGGTCTGTTCCTCTGGGTGTGATTAAGTTATGATTAGTGCTTTGATTGGGCCACATCAGTAGGACATTGAGTCCCTGCCCCTTTGTTGGTGGGAACTCAGAGATAAAACTATATGGCAGAGCACAGGAGTTACTTGGAGTTTTGAGTTGGTATTCTGATGCTGGAGTTTTAATGCTGGAGCCCAGGGAAGTAAGCATACAGAAGAGCTTTTTCATAAGGTAGGAGAGAAGGCCCTGGTCACAGCCATTCACCTGATAATCTACAGCTGGTTTTGTGGAGAAAGGCAAAGCCTAGAGGGCCTCATAGTCTACAGCTGATCTTGTGGAAGTAGTAGCCCTAGGAATAGACAAGCAAGCCCTGGGAAGAGAGGAACCCAGGAAGCCTGAACCCTCACAGACATCAACAGCCACCTTGCTCCAACACATGACTTTTGTGAGGGAAGTAACTTACACTTCATTGTCTTGTAACTGTAAGCTTCTCCCCCAAATAAATGCCCTGTATAAAAATCAATCAATTTCTGGTATTTTGCATCAGCACTCCTTTGGCTAACTAACACAAACTCTATTTCCCATAGAATCCTCTTTACCACATAGTGCCCATAAAAATTAGAAAAATAATATACAGGGGCATATTAGTATATAATATATTATTTCAGTTGCATGATAATGCTTTCATTTGTGGCTTGGATAACAGAAGAAACAGGGCCAAAGTGGAATTAAAGTCTATTTCATGATAAATCCATTTCAAGCCACCAGGAATTGTGACTAATGGGGCTTTTTAATCTAAATACCCATTCCCTGTTAGTTCTTGGCCTTGAGGAATCCTACTTAAAGTTATTTTAAGTAGCTTTCTGAGATTGTTATTCAGCATGGTCTTATACATTAATAACTTTGGTTGACTTAGTGGAACGTGGTATTCTGCCCATCATTGTATTTCATTCATCTTATATATCCTAGTAACCATATACAGAGACAAGGCCAAAAGATTTCTATTCCTTTATTGATCCAATACCTGGGTTATTTGGTGGGATCCACATGACCCACTTAAATTTACCCTTAGAAAAACCATATAAACTTCTATAACAATATTCTCTTTTGCTGTATGTATTGACTGTCTGGTAAGGTTTGTTTTCCTGACCAAATAATGAGGCTGAGAGACACAATGCATGAATCTATAAATATACAAACTTGTTCTGAGGGTGAGAACCAACTCTTCCCTGCCTTGCTAATTATGTTGCTCACACATCTGACTTTTGAGTGGATATAACATTGCCTACTTTGACCAAGGTTTTACCATCCAGAGGATGAAATTCAGCAGATTTTCATACTGAATCTTACCCTTCAATTTGGGGACTTCCATTGAGAAACCAGGTATCTTGTTTTTAGCAGGAAATGAATAATTGATTCACATCACTTAGCAGCAGTTGCAGAAAACTCTGCCAGAATTTATATTTTGTTCTGAATGTTATGCTTATGAATATGCTATACTTCTCCTGAGTCACCTCCCATGGATGTTCTGTAATACTATTTCCATTTTATGAAGGAACTTTGTTATGCTGCATCATCATTTTTTTATAGGACCCTCTGATATCATCCAATGCATAATGCACACTTCTGATGCCACTGAGTTGTGTCTCTATGAAAGTTGAATGACCTGCCAGTAGTTATGTTTCAAATGATCTGCATCTGATCAGTGAATCATTGAATACCCAATCGCAGTACTTATCACAAGGTGGCAGTATTAGTCTTTTGCCAGAATCTCCATTCTGCATATGTTCTTACAGCAAACACTTCAGAAATCATCTGAGCATTAGGATTATGGGCTTCAATGGCACTGCATAGGCAAATCCCCATTTTGAATCTCTTAGCACTAGTGCTGTCTCTAAACAACTAGTATATAGAAAGGATAGTAATTTATTTAGTACTATTTGTGGAATATCTCTAATGGTCATGACCCCATGTCTTTAATGGTAATTCCAAGAAACTTGACTGATTGGTTAAGATCTTGTAGTTTGGCTATACTGATCAGCCCTACTTGGCTAGCAATATGTACCATTACATTAAATCCACCCAATTGTTTCCAGGTGATGTGGACTATGGTTATACCAATGAATTGTTTGGGGGTGAGTCATTTTCTTTATTTTATTTACCATAAAATGTGTCCCCTGATCAAAGATGATCATGAGCAGGATCTGATGGGCAATGGACAATGGATGCAGTTAGAAAAGAAAAGTACATATCCAGTATATAAGGAAACAAGGTGCTGCCAACTCCAAACTGAGGGGTTTCAATTAAGTGAGCTACCACTAGGTAATTGGGTAGTTTTCCAAGATAATGATGACATATTAGGGGTTCAAGGCCATTCAGAATGACAGTAGCCAGATCAGGCTGGGTGAAAGGTTGATTATGGTCTTCATTGAGCCCATGCATAGTTTTAGCCCTGCACCTGTGATCATTTGGTAAATAGGTCCACAAATGTGATTGGTGAATAAAGTGACTGATAGACACAAGACAGATCTTTCTGATGATATTTTTGAGAGACTGCTATGCTGTAAATTCTCTTTTTACTTACATGGAAAACAATCTCTGTTGCATTTGGTGCTCATTTGGAGAAAGCCATCCACATACCACTCCTTCAGACTGCTTTGCCATAATTTTTTCCATTTTTTTTCTGTCCAAACCATTTAATGACTTATCAATATTTTAACATGCTCCATGAGTCAGTGGTGATTCATAATTCATGATAATTGCATATGAAGTGGAAAACCTGATATACTGCTCAAAATACTGCCCACTGAGAAGATTTTTTCCCTCTCAATCTTTGACTGCCACCTTTGAGTGAGACAGTAGTTTAGCAATTGTCTACATTTTGCTGTTGCTGTCATACTGTACAGAGCCAATAGGATATATTTATTATAGTATTTGGTTCAGATGACCATGAGGCTTGAGAAATCTGAATTCTGTAGAGCAGGCTGCAAGTTGGGACTTCTATGAAGGTTTCAATGTATGCCCCAACAGAAGCTGGCTGGCTGAATTAGAAATAGAAACTCTTTCTGCCTGGTGAAATCATCAATTATCCCTTTAAGTCCTTCAACTGATTGGATGAGTATTCTTTCATTACTAAACACAATCTCCTTTACTGATTGGTGATGTAATCATCCTAGATGCAATCAAATGACTAATAATTTAAAATACACAAAATACCCTACTGGTAACAATCAGGCCAGTACTTGCTTCATCAAACTGGACACCAAAACACAGCCAAGTAGATACATGAAATTAACCATCATACATATCATGCAGATTAATTGATAAACCAGGCTTGTTCTTAAATTTAGTACCTCCATCCCACTGCTTACTTTGATTTAACATTTCTGTCATTTTAATAACTCCTTGAAAGGACAATTATTGCATTGATTTTTCATACTTTGTTATTTTCTACTACATCCAAGTAAGGATTTGGCTGACTTTCACAAGCTTTTGGCTGATTTCACAAGCATTGCTACATTGTGCTTTCATTATCATTAAGCTCAAAATATTTTCTGATTTCTATTATTTTATCTATGATTTATTTAGAAATGTATTTAAATTTTCAAACACTTGGGAATTTTCTTTTTTTTTAATTTATAGGTAATACTTCTATTGTTCTGAGGTATGCTTTATGATTGTAATTCTTTGATATTTGTTGAGAATTTCTCTAAGACCTAGAATATGATCAGTTTTGGAAAATGTTCCATGTGCTCTTGAAAAGAATGCCGTTGTTGGGTGCATTGTTCCCTTATTTCAATATGTCAAGATTGCTAATGATGTTCTTCAAAATTTCTGTAACACTATGAATATTTTATGTGCATCCTCTTGCAGTTTAGAGTTGTGCTAAAACCTCCCATTATTATTGTTGATTTGTTTGTCGTGTGAGGTCAGTGATTTAAAAAATATTTTCAGGCTATATTTCTAGATATATTCAATTCACAATGGTTATATATTTCTGTCACATAGGGTTTATTTTTTAACATTCAAAACATTTTTCTCTGGAAATACTTCTTGCCTTGATGTTTATTTTTGTATAATATATAATTGTAGAGTGATAATATCCTTCTTTTGGTTAGAATTTATGCTCTATATTTTCCATTATTTTATTTTCACTTTTTATACTGTTATATAAGATGTTTCTCTTGTAAGGCTCATACCATTGAGTTCCTTTTAAAATAGGATTAATAAACTCATTTATATTAAAAATAAAATTTATGATGTATTTGTGTTTAAATCTAACATCTCCTATTAGTTTTGTATTTATTATTATTGTATACAATTAATATTCAATTAGGTTTA
>JAQZBX010110595.1:0-10364 GCA_029593785.1 Cabassous unicinctus
TGTGTTTCCTTGTTGTGTCTCTTCTCTGTGTCATCTCACTGGGTCATCTTGTTGCACCAGCCCGTCATGTCAACTCACTGTTTTGCTCCTCTTCTTTAGGAGGTACCAGGAACCAAACCTGGGACCTCCCATGAGGCAGGCAGGAGCCCAACTGTTTGAGCCACATCCACTTCCCAAAACCTCCTTTTTTTTTCTGATTATAAAAGTAAAACAGTTTTGTTTCAGAAAAGAGAGAAAATACAGAAAGGCCAACAGGAGAAAATAATAACCACCTCGTGATAACTACTACTAATAGGTTTGAGCAAACCATTCTAGTCTTTTCTCTGTATAGGTATATAAAAATACATTTAATTTTACAAATTGGTAGCCATTCCATTTCAATCATGCCCATCATATACTTTTCAATATGCTGAAATTTACGTATTTTCAATTATCTATTTTTATATGCACAGTAATAATTTATTTGTAATTTTTAAATAAAGCTTTTATTTTAGAAAAGCTATAGATTTAGAGAAAAATTGTGAAGAGCTCCCATATACCCCAAATCCAGATTCCCCTATTTTTTTTAACATCTTACTTTAGTTTGGTTCTTTTGTCACAATTAATGAACCAATATTGATCCATTATTAATAAATTAAAGTCCATACTTTCTTCAGATTCCTGAATTTTCACCTTCTGTCCTTTTCCTCTTCCTGGATCCCATCCAGGGTATATTACATTTAGTCATGAAGTCTCCTTAGACTCCACTGGACGGGGGCAGTTTCTCAGATTTTCCTTGATGGTTTTCAGGACTGTCAGGTATTTTGTAGAATGTCCCCCAAATGGGATTTATCTGATGATCTCATTATTAGACTGGGGTTACGGGATTTTGAGAATAATACTATGGAGGTGAACGCCCTTCCCATCATCTCTTTCCAAGGGCACCTGCCATCAACATGACGTCACTGTTGATGTGGACTTGGGCCACCTGGCTGAGGTGGTGTCCCTCAGGCTCCTCCTAGGGGAAGTCCCTCATTCCCATCCCCCTTTCCAACTGCACTCTTTGGACAGAAGTCACTATGGCAGCCCACACTTAAGGAATATGGAGTTACCCAGGCCCCTGTTTGGTGGTGAAGTATCTACATCAATTATTTGGAATTCTTCTATGTGGGAGATTTGTCTCTTCTCCACCATTTATTTGTTTATCCAATCATTATTTATATCAGTATTGACATCCAGTATGGCTTTATTTGTTTTGTTGCTCAAATTGTTGCAATTTTGGCCACTGGGAGCTCTTTCATTTGGCTCTTGTGTTCTTTTGATATATGCATGTAATATTTTTTTAATTTGAGTATTGTGGGACTTTTTTGAGCACTTCCTGACTTTCCAGTACTGTAAGATACTACATGATATGTTTTATATTTCCTGCTCTTGTCTTAGAATCAGCCATTTTTCCAAGAAGCCCTGGTTCCTCTATTGGAGAATGCTATTAGAAACTGATACCTGGGCTTTGAGTGTGCTCACTGCTACTGGGCTGCTGTTGCTTTTAGAACCTCTCAGCTGACACAGCAAAGAAATATATGTGTGTATACTAATCTGTGTATTACACATATTTACAAATATTTCTATATATAACCATCTGTATCATATTATGCTAAATATGAGTTCTTACTGCTATCTCCAACTTTAATCCATTACTCCATGGATTATTCTAGCCTCCTCTCCTCATTTAGAAAAACCTGAGTCTTCTCTAACAGTAAGAAACTTGGCTCACACAATCTGTCATTCATTTAATTGTTCAATTCCAGAATACATGTAAAGCAGTAACAGAATAAATAACCTGTACCCACACAGGGGACAATGTTATCAACTAGAGTACTGTATTATGCACAGTGTCTTTTGCTTTTTTTGTCTTACAGACTCCACTCATTTCCATAGTTATTTAGGTCAACTCCTTTTTCCACTATCCTAATCAGTGGAATGTTTATTTCTCTTTTTCTAGATTTCATTGTTTTTTTAAAATATTTTATTAGAGTATTTTATTGGCTTTTTAATATATTTTTTATTAGAGCAGTTGTGCATAATCATGTATAATGTGCAGAATTCCCATACAACACCCCTCCACCAACACCTGACATTGTTGTGGAATATCTGTTCCAGATTATGAAAGAACATCATCAGAATATTACCACTAACTATGGTCTATAGTGTACATTACGTATATTTTTCCATACCCCCGTTATTACCACAATACCTCTTTGACATTGACGCAATAATTACAATATTGCTGTTAACTGTAGTTCATAAGTTACATTAACTGTATTTTCCCATGCATTGCCATATTCTTGCAACCCTGTAATAGTGACACGTTTGTTCTAATTTATAGAAGAGCATTCTTGCTTTTGTACTATTAACCACAATCCTCAATCCTCATCCACCTCCAGGTTCACTATGTTATTCAGTCCCTAGATTATTCTCTAGCTTTCTTTCCATTGACATTTATATCCCTAGACTATCCCTTTCAGCCACAATCCCATTTATACACCAGCTGTTTTTGTTTTAATCACTATGTTACCATCAGCTGTCCATTTTCACACTTTTACAGTGTTTAATACATTCCTAATACAGTCAGATGGTTTTTTTAAATTCTGAATTTTATCTTGAAATCCCTTGATCTCCTAAATGATTTTTGTTTTTCATTTGCTAACATTGAGATTCACTCTTTGTTCTGGAAAGTTCTATGGTTTTTGACGAATGTGTGGCATCAAGTATCCACCTGTGGTAGACCAATTAAAGGTTGCCAAAGATGTCCACATCCTAAACCCTGAAACCTGTGAATATGTTCCCTTACATGGAAAAGACTAAGGTTGCTAATCAGTTGACTATAAGAAAGGGAGACTATCCTGAACTAGCCAGGTGGACTCAAAGTAATCACAAGGGTTCATAAGAATAAAGGAGGGAGGTAGAAGAGTAGGTCAGAGTGATGTGATCTGAGAAGGAATCAACAAACATGCTGACTCTGAAGATGGAAGAAGGGGTCCATGAGTCAAGAAATGCAAAGAAAGAAATAGATTCTCTCCTAGAATTTCCAGAGAGGAATGTAGTCCTGCCTACACCTTGATTTTCACTCTTGTGCCAACTTGTGTTGGGCATCTAGCCTAGAGAACTATAAGATAATATACTGGTTTATTTTAAAGCACTAAACATTTGTGGTAATTTTCTACAGCAATGATGGAAAACTAACACATCACCAGTACAGCATCTTATAGAATAATATTATAACCCAAAAAAAATCCCCTGTGCTTCACCTATTCAAACCTGTCCCCTCCCCCAAACTCCTGGCAACAGTGTTCCTTATATCATATGTTTTAGTTTGCTGAAGGCAGCCAATGCAAAGTACCAAAAATGGGTTGGCTTTTATAAAGAATTTATTAGGTTAAAATCTTACAATTCCAATGTTGCCATTTGTGCCTCTGCTTTCAGTCCTCAGTTTATATACGATGCCAGTAAAAGGATTAGGGCACGCCCTGGTCCTGCAACCTAATCAAAGGCCTGTAACTAAAGTGATATAATCAAAAGTGATCTAATCAAAAGGTCCCTTAATTGAATCTACCCAAAGCTCCCACATACAATACACTTCCATGCATAGGAATGGGCTAACTTAAGAACACACTTTTTTGGGAGTCCACAAAAGACTCAAACCAGGACACTGTCTCCATAGTTTTGCCTTTTCCAGAATGTTATGTAATTGGAATCATACAGTATAGAGCATTTTCAGACTGACTTCTTTTATTTAGCAATATGTATTTAAGATTACCCATGTTTTTCATGGCTTGATGGCTCATTTCTTTTTATTTCTGATTCATATTCCATTGTATGATGTACCACAGTTTGTTTACCCATTAACATATTGAAGGACGTCTGTGTTGCTTTAAGTTTTGGGCAATCATGAATAAAGATGCTATAAACATTCATGTGCAGCTTTTTGAGTGATATAAGTTTTCAGTTCAGTGGGGGAAATACCTAAGAGCAAGAGCAATATTTCTGGATCATATGGTAAGACTATGTTTAGCTTCATAAGAAACTGCCAAACTGCCTTCCGAAGTGACTCAACCGTTTTGCATTCCTACCCAAATGAATCAGAGTTCCTTTTTTTCCACATCCTCACCAGCAATTGGTATTGTCTATTTTTTTGGATTTTAGTTGTTCTAATAGCTGTGCAGTGCTGTCTCATTGCTGTTTTACTTTCACAGATGATGTTGAAAATCTTTTCACATAATTATTTGTCATCTATATATCTTCTTTGGTGAGGTATATGTTCAGATCTTTATAAATTAGCTTGTTTGTTTTCTTGTTGCTGAGTTTATAGTGTTCTTTGTGTATTCTGAATATAAGTCCTTTTTCTGATATGTGGTTTGCAATTATTTTCTCCCATTTGTTACTTGTCTTTCATTCTCTTAACAATTCTTTTGCATAGCAGAAAAATTTAATCAAGTTCAAATTATCATTTTTTTCTTTCATGCTTTGGGTGTTTTATCTAAAAACTCATCTCCACGGTCACATAGATTTTCCTCTAGAAGTTTTATGGTTTTGCAATTTACATATAAATCTATCATCCTTTTTTTTCCTTCATTAGAGAGAAGCTGTGGGTTTACAGAAAAATCATGCATAAATAAAGGATTCCATATACCACCTATTATTAACACCTTGCATTGGTGTGGAAACATTTCAAGTTAATTTTTGTACAAGTACTAAAGTCTAGGTCTAGGTTCTGTTGTTGTTGTTTGCAGAGGGATATCTGATCATTCCAGCACCATTTGTTGAAAAGACTAGCTCTTCTCCACTGAATTGTCTTTGCTCCTTTGTCAAGAATCAGTTAACAGTATTTGTGTGTGTCTATTCTGTGCCACTAATCCATGTGTCTATTCATTTGCCAATATCACACTGTCTTAATAACTGTAACTTTACAGGAAGTCTAGAAATTGGGTAGTGTGTGTCCTCCAACTCTGTTGATCTTAAATATTGTTTTAGCTATTAAAGGTCTTTTAGATTTTTATATAAACTTTAGAATCAGTTTGCTGACATCTACAAAATAGCTTGCTGGGATTTAACTGGTATGGTGATGACTCTATAAATCCAGTTGGGAAGAATTGACATCTTAACAATATTGAGTCCTTCAATCCAATATTCAATCCAATATTGAGTCCTTTTTATTTTTCCACTGTTTTATTATAAAAATCAACATTTCATTTGTTACAACTCAGCTTACTGTAATAATCAAAAAACGGGATTTATACAAGGTATTTTTATACAGCTTACAATTAAAGCACTTATTTTACAAAAAGGGGGAAGTGAATAGTGGACAAGGGCTGACCAAATGACACCGAATATGTCTCTCCATCTATTTAGATCATCTTTGATGTCTGACATCAGAGTTTTATAGTTATTGAAAAGATTCTCCACAGAATATTTCTTCTACAACATCATTTTTAAAACTGCATGAGGATATATTTTGCTTTATTTAAGAAACACCCTATGATGGATATACAGTTTGTTTCCATTTGTAAAATTAATTACTTCATTTTGCTATCACAACACTATTAAAGTGAACAAACTTGTAGAGAAGTCTTGGCATACCACTTTAATTACATCTCTTGGATAAATTCTCACAGCGCAGTTGATGGATTCAAGGGAATGCCGTTTTAAAAAGCATTTGACACACTGCAAAATTGTCCTCCAGAAATGTTCTACCAGTTTACACTCCTACCAGATTTGTCACACTCTTCACATTGATCACTACGTTGCTTAACGGATTTATTCTTAAGTCTAATACCCACACATTTGCTACTCTGCATAGCTTTTGATGACTCCATTTCTCTAACTGACTCTTGCTGTAATGGCATGCACTTTGGCATCAACATGGGATAGAGTCCCCACACTACTTTAAGTTTCAATTTCCTCACGTAGATGATGGGAATATTTAATGATATCAGCCTCAAGGAATTATGATGTCCACTCACTAAGAAAGCACTTATGAGCAACTAATAAAAGTTGGTATAATGATACACAGATGGTGCATTCTAATAATTTTTCACAAATTCATACATTTGAACCAATGTCATTGCCATAGATCAAAGCTTGCTCAAATTCCTGAAGACAACAAACAGTCATGAGGCTTCAGTGAACATTTATTGAGAGCAAATTTTTTGCTTAATTATTTATGGCTGACATCTCCTCTTTACAATGTTTCCCATACTTTGGATATATGAATGAGAAGCGCTTTTGAAAAACAAACACTTAACCAATGAAACAATGGAATCTGTTTAAATTTGGTCCTTTCCTCTACACTGGACTAGAGGAGGAGAAAATGGATGGATTTCCAACTCCTGGAGCTATTTCTTGCTTGGAATTTCTGCCAGGTGGTTGTCCAGGCCATGCATTACACCAAGGCTCCACATGTAAGGGCTGCAATGCACATCTAAGGAAACTTTTTTATTATTACGCCTCATTGCCTCCAGGAATACGCATTTATTTAATATGGTAATTTTCTGAAAAAAACATATCAAAGTTTCTTTTTCGAATAAACTTAATATTTACAGCAATTTTCTGACAATTAGAAATAAAATGTCTTGAGAAAGCAGTGCCTTTTTCAAGTGCATGTAAAGCCATAACACGAGCTAGCAGCGGCCTCTCCCTGCTTGCCTCCAGAGTTTGAAGAAGTGAATATTCAAAGTATTAGAGTATAAACAGTTTCTCACAAGAAAAGTTCAATTAAAACTTGAATTAACTCACCTATTTCAATTAACTCACCTATTAGCTTCAATTCTCTACCTTTCTGTTCTTCCAGACATTTAACAAGGTCTTTGGGCCACATGCTTGTTACACAAATGCAAACCTAACTCCCTTTCCTCTCAACTCCATATGGAATGTGAATGCCGAATTTTAATTCCACTGTCAGTGTGATGGTAATCTCAGTTTTTTCCTCATGACTGAATTGCTAGGTGTGGTTGAAAAACCCTCTTTCTTTGGACTAGTTCAGTCTTCCATGGCCTCACCAAAAAACAGGGGAGCCAGCCACGTGTAGTGGTTCAGGTTCCAATCGGAATTTCCTTGGGGATACTACAGTATTTACTGTTTTTTTTTTTTTTAAGGAAAAAATATACTTTTCTACGACTATATTCATGAGATCTATTCTGGTATTTTTTTTGAGTTTGAAAGGCATACCGTTCTAAAAATGATGAAATTAATTGTCTTTTGGGCACTACATTCTACAAAACTTAATTAATGTAGAGACATTCTCCCACCGAAGTCACTAGAATAATGTGTGACTTACTTAAAAACCAAAAAGCTGGAAACCCATAATCGTAATCACATCTGAAACAGGGATGTTAAGAAGCATTTCAGCAGGATGGCTAAAGCATAGTTTATAACAGCCCATTTCTCTTAGGTTTCAAAACAGAGGCTATTTTTACCAGCATTAAAAACCAAATGAGGTTTTCTTTGGGCTTGTCTTTCGGGTGGAAAAATAATCAAGATTTCCATTTTAGCTGATCAAAAATAACCTTTAGCGTCTGTAAATGGATTAGGAGGTAGCTGTCTTCTGCCAGTCAGATGTTGATCAGAGAACTAGAGTCATGGAGTTAGCCAAAATCATATCAGGTCGTCATCAAAATCTACAGACACAAAACAACTGTCAGTTGCCATGGCAACAGAATCTGAAGAAATTCCAGGTAGAGGACCTTACCCCATCCCAATTTTCTCAATTCATCAAAATGAGGACTAGAAGTTCAAAGCCCTTTGTACAAGCCTGAAATTATGTGATATCCAATTGCCCTTTTGCTCTTTGATACTAGTGTGCTCAAAGAAAGACTTTAATTCCTGCCCTCTCAAGACACAGTGGCTAGTTTCACAGGATAGCTTTCTGTTGCTAAGTCACAAATACAAACTTGAGAATGACTATTACTCTCTCCTAACCACGTGCCTACTAAGGCATGTTTTCTTGCATATATAGGCATTGGTAATGAATCTTTATTTTTGCAGTTTTGTATCTCTCCACTTTTCTGGTCTAAAGAATCAGGAATCTGAACACCAATATCACTGAAACCCAAGCAAAGTCCTTTCTGTTTTCCATTCTGTAAGTGCAAGAGCAATGCAGCCATGCTTTATTTACCCTTGGAGAGGATTAATTTAATTTTGATTTCCTCTCTCTGTGTTTGCTTTGGAGGTTTTCATGTATATTGCTGAAACAGACGAGAACTTGGCAAACAGAAGGCTATGACATGATGTATGGCACTTCAGCCTATCCCGGCCAACTTGGCGAAGCTGTCGACAGAGACAGTGAAGACAGCTTCATCTCACATGCAGGAGGCAGAGATCTGGATGAGAAGCAAAGTCACGGTGTCCCATTTTTTATCAAGACAGTTCCTACAATATGCCAGGTGAAAGGAGCTCTCCATGCTATCTTCTTTCTTAGCACGTGCCATAATCAGCCTGGTAGAGGGCAAAAAATTCAAGGTTTTCTATTGTCCTTTTCTTTCTCTCCTAGTGGTTGGAATTTTTAAAAATGGCTAATCAGGGTGGTAGTTCAGAGCTGAATGCAAATGGTACCCTGAAATATATATACCAGAACATGCTATTATAATGAAAAACTTTGTTTCTGATGGCTCAATGACATAAGAAAATGATTTCACTGAGAAACACATGAGGATTAAAGCATGCATCTTCTAAAACATCTATTGACACATTCAAAGCACTCCTGCCCAGAAATTTCTTGAAGACAGCAACTAGATTCTGTAATCACTTCTCTACCTCAAGAATAAGAGCAGGGTACTGGTGAGGCATAAATCTCACCTATTATTGCTGATGATGATCATGATAATGACGATGATTTAGCCAACATGAAAGATATTTCCTCTCATTTCAATTCTGCCGCAGGAATTTAACATCTACATTAGAAAGTGCTGCTTTTAAAGCTGGGGGCCATATTCAATTTGTGGTTTTGCAGTAAAGAATATAAAATGGAAGGTGTGGAGTGCTAGCCCAGTCATCTCACTTAAAGCCAAGCTGTTTCCCCTGCAGTCGGGATTTCTCATATGGAACTTTTCATGGTGGAAATGCATTTGTTTCATCTTCTGCTTCAAGTGCTCAAACAAATGTTTTCCTTGGCTAGTCCGTCAAAAACAGCCATGTCCTGCAGCATGGTGGTCTAACGTCCTACTTGTGTAATTGTGAAATTGGAGCCCTAAGGAAGAAGTTCACTCAACACATAGGTGAGCTCTTGGCAGAGCAAACAACAGAAGATGAGACATGTAACTGGGTGGGAATCTTATCCACTTCTGTAAGAAATATTTTCAGGAAACACTGTCTGAGATAGACTAAGAATCGAGAAAAAGTATTGTTTAGAAAAGCTTGAGTAAGAGTTAAAAATATATAAAACCAAAAACCTTTGCAGTTGTTTCTAAAAACATAACCAAATTTTCTCATTTTGAAATTATAAAGTTCAAAAAAAACCTTGGTATCAAGATCCTACTGCATTTTAAGAATCAAAAAGTGGAGTTAAGAAAGGATTTTAGACCAATCCAGTATCAGGGCAGAAAAAGTAAGAAAAATTTCTTGGACTCTTCCCTAGTTCACTTCCAAACCAACCAGTTCCTTAAAGGACATCTGCAAAGACCGTTTAGACTCACAGAAATTTAGAGCTGGAAAGTGCCTCGGAGATTCTGTTTCAGTTCTATTGCTTTATGGTTAAGCCAACTGAGGCTCAATGAAGTGAGATGTCCTGTAGAAGAGTACTCTGAGAAATGGGAGATCTTAGATATGCTGGCCTTCTGCTTCTTCCACTCCACCATACTGTGTAAAACCATTAATACGTTTAAAGAATGTAAGTGGTAGCCTCAGAGATGACAACAGAACACATTACAGAAAGTCAAGGGCAAGGTGTTCAGTCATGGCATACTAACTAATTTCCTTCTCTGTACAAGCCACTCTTGGAGGCACCAGGAATACAAATATAAAGAAGACATCAGATTATGGTAGAAAAGAGAACCATGGAAGTAAAGAATGACCAAACAGGGGATAAGTACCTGGCAAAGATAGCAATACTCAAAATAACCTTGATGTTTTACTAAACGAATATTCCAGGCACCAGAGAATCCATGAAAATAAGAGTGCTCAGTGCTGTTTGGGATTGTCAGAGAAGGTTTCTCAGCGGGAGGGATCCCTTTAGTTGTGGCTTAGGGGTTGGGAGAAAGGACACTCCGGGAAGATGGGAATAGCATGTGGGAATCAGCAGCGTGGTATCTTGGGGGAAATGTTAAGTAGGATGGTATCAGTAATACGCATTGCACAAAGGGGTAGAGAGGTAGAAGATGAATTTCCAAAGTTAG
>JAQZBX010110596.1:0-10359 GCA_029593785.1 Cabassous unicinctus
TTTTTTTTTTTTTTTAAAAAAGCAATTTTCCAATCAGATACTCTTTTGGCTGATTGGCTTATCAATTAAAGAACGCATTCCATTGTGTCTGGGGGATCCTAGATCCCTTTTTTCCCAAGGCACCTCTAAGGTGCAGGATGTTGGTCGTGGCAGAAGTTACTACAGCTCCAAGCTGTCATTAGTTGCCTACAGTATGTGGCGCCGGGGTACAGGAAGGGGGCTTATCATCCTCCTTAAAGCAAGTAGAGCACATAATGTTGAACTTCCCAAGTTCTGACATTACCGAGAGGACCTAGACTAAGGGGGACAGGTAAAGGTGTCAGAGAGCACAACACAGTTCGTGGAGCTTGAGATCTGAGAGGTGCTTACCGGTGAACATTTGAGTAGCCAACACAAAGGGCTCTTGAGGATATCTTCACCAAGTCCATCTGTCCTTATGCAGTTCAACAGCAGCAACTTTTGGATCTCGTCCTCATCACCAAACTGTCAAAGAAAAGACAATTTTAAGAATTTAGAAAAGAGAGACCATTTACTTACCAAAAGGAGACAATCTGCAAATTGGGGAACACTGTGCAGAGGCAAAAGCACTCCGCTTTCTCCCAGGAAAGCAGCAGCTTAAATAGTAAATACCATGAGGTTACACAAGGGAAAATAAGACTGGTCAAGCAAAAAATAAGAAAAGCAAGCCATATTGGGGGATGGAATGCTAACCAGCAAAACTTATTTACCCTAGACAAAAAGTCCTGGTTTTGGGGAAATCAAGGCCCAGGTTCAAAGAATGTCAGAACGTCCTAGCAGTTGTGCAAGGTGGGAGAGTCACAGATAACTTGTCTCACAGATAACTAGTGTAAGGTATGTGTGACGATCTCAACATGTATAGATAAGTTGGCCTTTACTTAGACTTATAGGGACAAATTGCCTCCCATCCCTTCCCTTGCCAACTCATTTAATGGTAGTTAAAATGCTCCAGCATCCAGGAGTAATTGCCACTCTGCTTATTAGAGTGACAGTGGGGTCCTTGTCGTATCTGGGAAGGTTGTCTAGATCCAGAATCCCATCCTAAGGGTTGGCTTTCTAGAGCCACCTCCAGTTGAGGTCTCTAAAAGTAGAGCCTAAGACAAAGACTTAGATACATGTAGTGCATTTGGGAAATGATCCCAGGAAGTAGGGGTGAGGAAACGTAAGAGAGAAGGAAAAGCCAAGAGAAGTGCACTTTCAACTGCACTTCCATCAGGGCCTTCTAAGCCTGCCTGAGGGAGGAGAGGTTTCCTTTCTCCCTGTGGATGAGCCTTGTCTCCAGGTCATTAATACCCATTTCACTTCTGAACCCAGGAGCAGATCAGAGCAAGCTTGATGTGGGGTGCTGTCAGCAGGAGGGAGCCTGAGCTTTCGGGGGATTTGGCTGAAATCACAGGGGCTGAAGGGAAGGACATGGGACACCAGGGACATCTGCTGGACCCTGTGAGCACTTGTTAGCGCCCCTCTTCTGGTCTTGGAGCTCTAGCGAGAGAGAGGCCCTAAAGCTGGTGCTTCTTTGGCTTCATAGTTAGTCCGCCTCTGCAGGGAACTCCTCTCTGTCCTGGAGGGGACGCCTGAGGAGGAACGTTTTACTCAAGTCAGCCCGGGACCCTAGGTTCTCCTCCCCCGGTCCCCGGCGCTGCTCCCGCCTCTCGGGAGCCCCCAGTGCCGGCTCCTCAGGCTCCCTCGCGAATTCCGCGGGTGGGGCGGTGGGGGTTCTGGGGAGCAGTCGGTCTGGAAGCGCCAGTCCTGCCAGGAATTTGATTCCCAGCGACGTCCGGTAGTTGAGTTTTAAGAAGGGCGTGCTCATGGGTCAATTGCACTCACATGATTGAAAGAAACTAGAACGAAGAGGGGAGAGGCTGGATTTAGCCATTTGCAGACAGGATGAAACGCCCTGGAGAACTTGATGCAGGGCAAGGAGGAGGTCGTCCCTCCAGAAAGCTTCAGATTTTCAAACCGTCTCCGAGGCGGATGGGACACATCAGCAGGTCTGGCGGCTAATTCTGGCAAGTCCTCTGACATATTAGAGGAAGGAAGGCTTAAAAAAGAAAAGCAGACAGTACAGATCAGCGTCCACGAGGGATAGGACTTGGTAACTTCCCCATATTTGTTAGTTTGATTGTCCCTTTCTACTTCTGCATGGAAGTCCTTAGAATGGAAAGACTGCCATTCTAAGGACTCATCCAGAAGCACCTACATATGGAAGCAGCAGAGAGGGAGCTGGTCTCACTCCCAGTAGACAACCCCCCCCAGGGGTGAGGTGGGTGGTGGCAGCAAATGAAGAAAAGGGGAGGCAGGGGAAAGAAAAACTCCAAAAGAAGAGCTAAGGTGTTTATACAAACACCCAGGGAGAGGCAGGTGTTTGTATAATGGCTCCAGGCTAAAAAACCAGGAGGGGACAGCCAGATTCAGACAAAAAATGGCAAGGGCAGAAGAAATGGAGACTGTTTGGTGGAGGGGAGTTTAGACTATATGGGGATGGTGAAAACGGGGAGGTAGGGAGGAATTTCAAGGGTGGCTTTGGGGAAGATGAAAGATCTAGGGTGGGGCCCAGTAAATGAGCAACCATTGGAAGGGAAAGCGTCCAGGAGGTCACTGGGCTAAGGCTGGGTGTGGAAAGGCCACCCAGGGGGACACCAATGTGGGATGGAGAAGTGGCCTAAGACAGGGCCAAAGTCCTCAGTTTGGGGGGATTGGCTGAAATCACAGGCAGGCTGCAGGGATGAGGTGTGGAGCACCAGGGGTGTCTGCTAGACCCTGTGAACACTTGTGAGTTCCCCTCTTCTGGCCTTGGATGGAGCTCTAGCAAGAAAGGGACCCTAAAGCTTAATTTGGGGGGGGGGAGGTGTTGGGGGGTGGGGCACGGGGTGACCTGGAGGCTAAAGTATGTGAATTGAGTCTGAATTGAGTACTGAAGAGTGTGAAGGCTAAGAAGGTAACTAGTTAGGGACAAAGCGGAAGGGCTTTCAGGTGGATAGAAGAGCTTCTGCAGGGCTCAGAGGCAGGAATGAACTGGCTGTATGCAGGAGCTGGGGAGGGGAGTTTGTATTTTATCCTCAAGGAGATGGGGATCCTGCACATTGCTCCTTTTCATCTGAACTTGCAATATGGGGTGCCTCAGGGTCCATCGTTGGAGCTGTCCTCCTCCTACACTCACTTCTTTGGTGATTGCATACATTCTCAATGCCGGCAACTTCCAAATTTACATCTCCAGACTCAAATATGTGTCCAAGCATGCAAAATTTGGGGAGCAGGAAACTGGACGATGGGCTTTACCCACTCTGGGTTTGGGTCTCAGCTTCAGAAGTTCAGAAATTGAATTGTATTCATTCCACTCTCCCCATTAGACAGTAGAAAATCAACTTGTACTAACTAAACGTATAAAGGCTGACCAGTAAATTAAAAACCAATTTATAATTTTATTTTTTTTTAATTAGACATATTTTTAGAGCAGTTTTACGTTTTAGTTTAGGTTTACAGAAAACTTGTGCAGGAGTAGAGAATTCCCATATACTCCCCCTCAATCCCCAGTTATTTTTTTATTAACCCCCTCTATTATTAACATCTTGTATTAGTGTGGTGCATTTGCTACAACTGATGACCAAGACTGACACACTATTACTAACCAAAGTCCGTAGTTTACATCAGGTTTCACTTTGTGTTGTACAGTTCTGTGGGTTTTGACAAATTCATAATGTCATGTATCCACCATTTCAGAATCATACAGAAGAGTTTCACTCCCTTAAATGCCCTGTGCTCCACCTATTCATACCCACCACCATCTGGCAACCACTCATCTTCGTACTATCTTTATAGTTTTGCCTTTTCCAGGATGTCTTATGGTTGAAATCACATAGCATATAGCCTTTTCAGACCGGCTTCTTTCACTTAGCAATATGCATTGAAGCTTTTTCTACGTCTTTTGTGGCTTGATATTTCATTTCTTGTTATCGTTGAATAAACATTCCACTGTATGGATGTACGACAGTTGATTATCCATTCACCTTTTGAAGGACATCTTATTTGTTTCCAGTTTTTGGCAATTATGAATAAAGCTCCTATAAGCATTTGTGTGCAGGTTTTTGCATGTACATCGGTTTTCATTTGGATAGGTACCAGGGCAAGATTACTGGATCAGATGGTAAGCCAATGTTTAGCTTCGTAAGAAACTGCCAGACTGTCTTCCAAAGTGGCCACTGTACCATTTTGCATTCCCACAGACCTTTATTTTTAACTGTTGGCTTTGTTTTTCACAAAACATTAATTGGGTTTATTCAGATTATAAAAATAATGCATGTTCATTACAGAAAATTTAGAAAAGTTAGAAAAGTATTAAGAACAACTTGGAAATCATTTATAATACCACTAGTAACACTTCATATTGTAACCAAGAGTTAAGAATTAACAAAGTATTATGATTACTAAATCGTTTATATAGATTTTTTTCCTTATTTTTTCAGTATGTTAAAGAATAGCCAAAAGTTAGTATCTGAAATTACTGGAACTGGCTAAATCAACCTAACCCTTGTGTATACTTATTATTGTGATGGTAATCACACCAC
Organism: Cabassous unicinctus; assembly: GCA_029593785.1. Taxonomy (NCBI): domain Eukaryota; kingdom Metazoa; phylum Chordata; class Mammalia; order Cingulata; family Chlamyphoridae; genus Cabassous; species Cabassous unicinctus. The sequence continues at coordinate 4,584 of JAQZBX010110596.1, forward strand.
CCTTTCCTTTCTGAATCCGTAAAAACCCTAAAATCCTAAAAATCAGGGAGTCAGATTTTGGGCAAATAAACTTCTTCTTGTGCAAACAAGAAGAACTCTCTTTGGAACTCCGGTGTCTCAGGAATTGGGCCTTGAAGTGCATTAGGAGGAAAGAATCCACTTTTGCTCGGTATCTACTGGTGGTCACGAAGGGACTAAGGACAAAGGGGTCCCCTTAAGGAATCCGACTGCCCGAGGTTCTGGGGCCCCAGCGAGAGAGGGAAGCACAGTAATCAAGCTTTTTGCGGCCACTAGACCCTCTTGGTCTAAAAGCTGGGCGATCAGGTTTTCCTACTTCGCTGGCACTCCAGGTCTTAAAGGTGCTTTAAAGCTTCAAAGAGAAATGGTTCCAACCCCGAGTCAGGACAACTGACTGGGTAAGTGGGTCCCCAAGGTAGAAGTAGATTGGGAAGTTAGTTTGGCAGTTCAAGTCCCCTTGGACCTAGGGTTTTTTTGAGGCTCTGGGTCCCAATTCCAGAATGATCCCCTTTTCCTGTTTTTCTGGGTACCATTCTGTTTGGGGCTCAAGTCCGCACCTTGAGTCTGTCTGCTGAGTACACCCCTAAAAATATGTAATCCAGCAATTTTTTTTTTAATTGACCTTTTCTTTCTGGTGTAAAGTTTGAAAATGGCGAACCTGAGCATTTAGCTGAAGAACGTTCCAAAGTAAACTCGGAGAATGTGGCTTGGCTGATCATTGCAGCTTATAGCAAAATGCTAGCTGAGAGATATACACGGAGGACTGAACTACTGGGCACAAAGAAAACAGAAACTGATTCCGTAAATTCCAAGCCTCTGGAAATCAAGCTCCCAGATGACAGTGCCCCATTTGTGGACTTGCCTAAACTTGGAACTTGTAAATCAGGATTGAAAATACAGTTATCTAGGACTTGTAGAAAGTCTTACTGTCTGATGGCTTGGGCCCCTGCTTCCTGCATGCTAAACCAACAAAGTTTTTGAGAGAGCTGTATGAACAAAACCACTGTCAGCTTGGACAAAAAAGGACATGGAAAGGAGATTGAAGAAGAAACATCTTCAAGAGGAAAACCATGGAAGCTGAGATCTGGAATCAAGACATCACCTTGGGCCAAAAGAGGAACCCCACCCATGTGTACAGAGAAGGTGAGTTTGCCCTGGCAGTTGAAGAGGGTGGATGTTCCCACTCCATGTTCTAGGAGAGTTTTGCCACCCAAGGGTACAGAGAGGGTGGAGCACATTCCTCAAGGATTAAGGCGGTTAAGGTCACCACCCCATAGATCTGAGAAGGATATGCCTGTTCCCCAAGGATTAGGGAAGTCCAGGTGTTCAACTCGTTGCTCTGAGAGAGTTGAGCCTGTATGCCAAAGGTTAGGGGGAATGTTGTCTTCACCTCACTGTACTACGGGGGCTAAGACTCTAACCCAAGGATTGGGTAAGGTGTGGCAATCACCCCAACACTCTTGGAGGGTGAGGTATAGAGCTTGGTCGACACCCAGATGCTTGATAAGGGTGGAACCGAGAAAATGGCCATTGGGCAAGCCTGTGGAAAGGGTGGGTCTCCATGTGGCCCCAAGGAGAAGAAACCATCATCTTAAGAATGACTCTCAGACTTTCACATCTAATGAAGTATGTCCTGCAGGTTTACTGAACTGTAGAGAACCTGACTCATGTTTCCCTCACAATTTCTCCTTATGATAATGAAAATGTTTATTCTTTGTCTTTCCATTTATGTATTGGAAGCAAATAAATGATTTTGTAAGTTTCAGAGATCTACAGCAGAAAGGACTTTGCCTCAAGATAAACTGTATTTCTTTAGACTTTTAAACTTCATTTCTTTATGATATGATTTTGTACTTGCATTGTTACTGATTTAAGGTTTTTTGAATATTGTAATGTATTTTTGGAATTCAGAGGGTAGAGTGTAGCAGTTTGGCAGTTTAATATAGTTATGAATTCCAAAAATAGGTATTAGATTATGCTTGTAAACTGGTCTGTTCATGTGATTAGGGCTTTCATTGGGCCCCATCAGTAAGGTGTTGAGCCCTGCCCCTTGGTGGGTGGGATCTCAAAGATAAAAGATACGGCAAAGGACAGAGTTGGAGTTTTTGAGTTGGAGTTCTGATGCGGAGTTTTAATGCTGGAGCCTGGGGAAGTAAGCACACAGAAAAGCTTGGTCATGAGGAAGGAGAGAGGGCCCCGGGAAAAGAGATGAGCCGTTTGCCTGACAGTTCACAGCTGGCCTTGTGGAGAGAGGCAAAGCCTAGAAAGCCTGTAGTCTACAGCTGACCTTGTGGAGGAAACAGAGGAGCTAAGCCCGGAGAGAAACAGAGCCCTGGGAAGAGAGGAACCCAGGAAGCCTGAACCCTGGCAAACACCAGCAGCTGTCTTGTTCTAACATGTGGCAACAGATTTTGGTGAAGGAAGAAACTTATGCTTTATGGCCTGGTAATTGTAAGCTTCTACCCCAAATAAATACTCTTTATAAAAACCCACCGATTATTGGTATTTTGCATCAGCACCTCTTTGGCTGACTAATATAGATGTGTTACTTAGTAAGCATTAAGTGTCTGTTTAAACTGCTACTTGTTACTGAAATTCTTTAAAATGAGAAATTCTAATTTTACTACCATTCCTAAATGTAGCCCTATAGGCTGTATTTTGAAATCTGGAAAATCTTAGCCAAGAGCCTATGAAAAAGCAGGAAATAGTTTTTTCTGTAATAAAGTTTGACCTCAATGTAACTTAGAATCAGGAGGAAAATGACTGGAGTATGGTTCTATAGAGCAGAAACCTGTATCTCAATTCTGCCAGGATGACTCTGTAAAATCAGCAGCTAGACTTCCAGGAAGATGGCGGACTAGAAAGATACAGGACTTCTCTACCAGAGCTAGAGAACAGGAAGAAACAGCCTGGGAAAAAATCTCCTAGGGTTTAGGACATCAGAGGAAGGCTAGTCACCACCCAGAGGAGAGAGGGGCAAAGGAAAAGAATTGTGAAGGCAAAACTTTAAGATAAAAACTGCAGCTGCAAATGTCAGCACCCTCCCCCACACTATAGACACTTTTGAATTCTCAGGCCTAGGGCCTGCAGCTACAAACAAAGGGGGCCTCAGGGATCCACCTCCCCAGGAAATGGGAGAGAGAGGGACAAAACAGCCTAAGGGAACCTCTGTGGAGCTGCAACATCTACTCTACAGCTCACTGGACTCACCCAGGACAACTGGTGGGGAGATGATGATGGACAACGGCCGTCCCAGGGAACAGAGAGAGTCTGCTCCTGCAGGCAGGATAGTCCCATCCATCTTCCCCATGGGATTTAAGCCCCCTTTTAATTGGAGGTGGAGTGGACGTCACCATCCTAGAATCCTCAGGATTGGGGAAAGAGCTATGGACTAGAGTGGACTTACTGGTATTCTACTATAGACATATTGTGATTCTAGCAATGGAAGAAATTATAACATTGATGTGGAGACAGTGGCCACTGAAGGCTCTGGGGGTAGGGAGAGGGAAAAACAGTTGTAATACGGGGGCTTTTTCGGGACTTGGGAATCGTCCTGAGTGACACTGCAAAGACAGATAAAGGCCATTTTATATCATCACATAACATGCAGAACTGTGTGGGAAAGAGTGTAGACTACAATGTGAACTATGGTCCATGCTTAATGGCAAAGCCCTAAGATGTGTTTATCAATTGCAATGAATGTGCCACACTAATGAAGGATGTTTATGTGGGAGGTTGTGGGAGCTGTGGGAATTGGGTCATATGGGAATCCCTATACTTTTTGTGTAACATTTATGTAATCTAGCTTTGAAAAATAAAAAAATAAAAAAATAAATTAGAAAAATAAAAATTTGTCATTAAAATGCAAAAATCAAAAAATATTTTGCTATTAAAAATGTAAAAATAAAAAAAATTTTGTCATTAAAAATGCAAAAATAAAAAAATATTTTGTGTAAGCCATTAAAAATGTAAAAATCAAGAAAATATTTTAAGTCATTAAAAATGCAAAAACAAAAACAAAAACAAAAAAAACTCAATTAGGGGTAAGTGGATGTAGCTCAGCATTGTGGAGGACAGTTTGGCAGTTCCTCAAACAATTAACTATAGCTCTGCCATATGATCCAGCAATTCCACTGCTGGGTATATACCCAGAAGAACTGAAAACAAAATAAAACAAAAACAGCCTAAGGCTGACTTAGCTTTTGACCCACAAATGTGGTCTGCTGTGTCCCATGGGCCTTCAAGGCCAGGTGGGGCCGTGCCATTGTTTGCCTTGGGAGCCAGCTCAGGACTAAAGAGATCTGGGACTAAAGAGTTCCAACCCTCTCAATCTCCCTCTCTACTGACTGGGACTGGTTACTGAGAATGCAGAGGGAAGTGGAATTATTTCCTACCTGGAAAAAGGGAGGAGGCTGGCAGCAAAGGTTGGAGAACTGCCTCTGAGAAAGTTTGAATTATGAGGCTCTTAGTCTCCAGGAAGGAGCCTCTAGCACATTGACCGGGTCCATGTTGCGGCAAACACACTCTGACCAGGCATTGAACTGAGAGGGCTACCAAAGAGTGCCACCTGCTGGCAGACCAAGGAAGTACACATGATGAAATGAAAAATAAATAAGAGAGATTTTTTGGCTGTTACAGCCTCGCTCCCCAAGGCCTGCAACCCATTACTGGGTCCAGGGCCCAGTTTTGAGCAACTAACAGAGACAACCCTAAAGACCCAGAATAGGTTGAACCAAGAATCAGAGAATAGCAGTAACACAGGGCTCCTGCCACTGAAACCCTACAAGAGAGTGAGAGAAATCGAGCACCTGAATAAACTCACCACCCTAATCATATGCCTAGACATCAGGAAAAAATCACAAGCCATACTAAGAAAATGGAAGAAATGGGCCAAGAAAAGGAACATACCAAAGCCTCAGATGAGTCATAGGATTTGAGACAACTAATTAATGAGATGCAAACAAATTTCCAAAATCAAATTAATGAGTTGAACGACAATATGGCTAAAGAGATAAAGGACATCAAGAAGACACTGAATGAGGACAAAAAAGAATTTGAAAACTTGCATGGAAAAGTAACAGAGCTCATGGGAATGAAAGACACAATAGGTAAGCTCAAAAACACATTAGAGACATACAAAAGCAGACTTGAAATGACAGAAGAAAGAATAAGTGATACCAAAGACGGAAAATAAAAGAGAGAGAAAAGAATAGAATAAACAGATCAGGGGATCAGGGAGTTGAATAACATGAAATGCAACAACATACCTGCCATGGGAGTTCCAGAAGGAGAAAAGAAGAGAAAAGGGGCAGAAAGAGTATTTGAGGAAATAATAGCTAAAAATGTCCAACTTTCACAAAAGGATTGAACTTACATGTCCAAGAAGTGCAGCATTCCCCAATCAGAATAAATCCAAATAGAGCTACTCAAGACACATACTACAGGAAGCGGGTGTGGCTCAATCGATAGAGCTCCCGTTTACCATATGGGAGGCCCCGGGTTCGCTTCCAGGGGCCTCCTTGTGAGGGCAGGCCGGCCCGCGCGGCCTGGTGGGCTGATGCAGCAAGACCTCACAACAGGAAGTGGGTGTGGCTCAATCGATGGAGCCCCCGTTTACCATGTATGAGGCCCCGGGTTCGCTTCCCAGGGCCTCCTTGTGAGGGCAGGCCAGCCCACATGGCGCGGTGGGCTGATGCAGCGGGACCTCACAGCAAGGGGGAGATAGGCGGACACGGAGAAGACACACAGCGAATGGACA
>JAQZBX010110597.1:0-10359 GCA_029593785.1 Cabassous unicinctus
AAAAAGATGATTCCTTAATCTTTTTCAAACATTTTATTATAAAAACCTTTAAGCTGATATGCTAATAGATAAAAAAAATGAACCCCCAAAATACCCATAACCCAGTGCCAACAATTAAGTACTGGTCAATCTTGTTTCAGCTATACCCCTGTCTTCACCTATACACTGTCTCTTCTCTGCTATTTTGAAGCAAATTCCAGACATTATACTTCACTCATAAATATTTTTAGAATATATCTCTAAAAAAATAAGGACTCTTATTTTAACAAAACATGGATATGACACCATTATCTTATCTAAAAATAAATAAGTTTCTGAAGTCATTGATATTAAGATATACATTTGATGCATTCTGTCAGTGTTTAAACTTCCAATTACCCCACGGTGGTTTTTTTTTTACAGTTTGTTTGACTCAAGTCTCAAATAAGTCCCAGTCACTGAAATTCGATATGTCCCTTAAATCATTTTTAATTTATAAGTTTCTTCTCCATTCTTTTTGTTTGTTTGTTTTTGTTTATTTTTTACTTTTTTCTCCATTCTTTTTTTGCTGCAATGTGTTTGTTGAAAAACCACACGCTTTTTTTCTGTAGTATTTCCCACAGTATGGATTTTGTTGATTTATCCCACTGTGGTGGTGTTTAACATGTGCTTCTGTCCTCTGTGTCCCTTGTAAATCTGGAGTCGGATCTAGAAGCTAAATCACATTAATATCTGATTTTTTGGCACAACTTTATAGGTAGTATGTTTATTCCATCAGGAGGCATGAAGTATCTGGTTATCTTTCCTCCTACTATTCTTAATTAAATAATTAAAATTTTCCTCCCAAGAGGTTACAATCAGCATGTGGTAGGTTGAATTATGTAACCCAATGAAAGACATGTTCTTAATCTTAATCCAGTTTCCTGTGGGTGTGAATTTGTAAATAGGACCTTTTGAAGATGTTATTATTATTTAAGATCTGGCCAACTGAACTGGGATGGGTCTTAACCCATATTCCTGGAGAGCTTTAAAGAGAAGAAACTGGAAGTCAGCAGAAACCGGAACAACAGACACAAGAAGAGAAAGATTCCCATGAGACAGGAGGCAGAGATGCAAGTCGAGGAATCTCAAGCCAGCACCAGAATGCCACAGGCTCCCTGGAGAAAGCATAGCCTTGCCAATGCCTTGATTTTGGACTTCTAGCCTCTAAAACCATGAGACAATAATTGCTTGTTGTTTAAGCCAACCCATTTTGTGGTTTTTGTCATACAGACTTGCAAACTAAGATGCTACATAATTTGGATTGCAGCAGATCCACCCTAGGACAACTGATCATTTAGAAGGCTGTTGATTAAATCCAGTCCTACTGCTATCATCCTATCATCTGTCATCATTATCTTTTTGTTCATCAGGTATTGCTAAGTGCTAATCATGGGGTCCCACACTGGGTTGGTCACCATGTTATTATAATTAAGACCATTTATTGAGCTACTATTAGCCAACTATTTTATTTAGGTTATCTCTAATCATCACAACAGATGAACAGAAAAACAGAAAAAGTTTCTTTTCCCACTTTTAGAAAAGAAGAAAACTAAAATGACTTTCCCAAGGTCACACAATTGGCAAATGGCAGATGCAGAGGTAGGATATAAACTGAGATCTGTCTAGCTCTGAAAAATCTGCTTTTTTCCACTAACACTCAGTCTTTTGAAAACACATTTGACTTATAAGAATGATCCCTGCCTTCAATGGGATTACATGTGTTTAGGAGAAAGATAAAACACTGAAAAAATTATAGCAAATCAAATAAGAAAACACTGAATAGAACATGAGCAATGAAAATGTGTGCACTTTGCAAGTGGCGACTGCTATAAATGAACAGGAAGGAGGAGGGGGATGTGATTGTTGATGGAAGTTCCTGGGGCAGGCTTCATCAAGCAATGCAGAAATTATTGCAAATATAAAAGCTTTACCAATGAGAAAAGGGTCCTTTGCACAAGCATCTTCGCCCTTGGGATCCATGTCACACTGACATGAAGATTTTGTCACCATGGCAACTGGTCATTGGACCAATGAAACAATCAGTTGTCATAGTAACATGATCTCCATCTTACTCCCACCAGGCACCTGTTCCAAATCATCTCATCCTCCAACCTCATATCACCTCATTGCTCCTTTATTCCTTCCCCTAGTCACCCCATTATCCCCAGCTACCTATGTCTGGACCCCTAAATTTGTGGTTAGATGCCTATATGAGACTGTTAAAGCCAGAGCAAATGAAAGTGACTTTGTAGTTTAGAGCTTCACTACAGGCAGGGGGGAAACTACTGAACTGTAGGAGTGATATGAATCAGAGCATTAAAGAAAGAAGGCATTTGATGTTTCCCTCCCCACCCCCACATTTCCCTAAGTAAAATTCCTCTGGATTTTGAGCCATTGCACTATCCTCATTGTCCTCCTACATCTGTCTATTCTTTCACTGGTTCATTTTCCTCCTCCTGTCTCCGAAATGCAGGTATCTCCCAAGGCTCTGCCTTTTGTGTCTGCTCTTTCTCTAAACTGCTCTGATACAGTAGCCATTAGTCACATGATGGCTATTAAGCATTTGAACTGTGGCTAGTCTGAACTGAGATGTATTTTAAGTATGAAATGCATAAACCACACACTGGATTTCAAAGAATTATTACCCCCCCAAAAAAAAACAGTATAAAATAGCTCATTAATAATTTTATATTGATTGCATAGTGAAAATGATAATTATTTGAGTATGTTGAATACAATCAAATATACTACTGAAATTTAATTTAAAATTTTTTAACATTTTTACTGTGGTTACTGAAATTTTTAAATTATATGTGTGGCTCACATTCATGGCTCACATATATTTCTACTGGACAGCACTACTCTAAACTCTCTCCCTAAAGCAATCTCACCTACTTCCCAGGTGTCAAGTATCCTTTCCATGAAATGATTCCAAGATCTCAAATCCCAAACTCTCTTCTGAGATTCACACAAACATTTCCAATGACCTGCTGGCCCTTCTGCATGCAGCCTCCAGTTCCTTAGTTCAATGTGAGCAGCATGAGCACAGCTATGACATTTCCTTGATTTTTCCAACTTTTTGAGTCTGCCCATATTCTTTGGTGCATGGCCCTCTTCCAAATTCAAGGCCAGCAAAGGCTGCTCAAGTCTTTCTCATACTGCATCACTCTGATGCATACGATCCTGCCTCCTTCACTTACTTATAAGGATCCTAGTGATTACATTGGGCCCATCTGGATAATCCAGGATAATGTCCCTATCTCAAGGTCATCTTATTAGCAACCTTAATTCCATCTTTCATCTTACTTCTTCTTTGCTATGAAACATAACATCTTCACAGATTCCAGGGATTAGGATGTGGACATCTTTGGGGGTCATTATTCTGCCTACTGTAACTTTGGTTACCTCTTCTTTCAGTAGCAAAGGCTCAAAGATCTCGGTTATGTTTGATTCCTTTTCTTCATCTCCTCATTCAATCTGGTAACAGATTAGATCTCTCAGTCAATCTTTTTTTTTTTTTTTTAACAACTTTATAAAAAAACACAGGGGGAGCGGATGTGGCTCAAGCAGTTGAGTGCCTGCTTCCCACATGCGGGGTCCTGGGTTTGGTTCCTGGTGCCTCCTAAAGAAAAAACAAACAAACAAACAAGCAAAACAATGAGCAAAACAAGGAGCAAAAAACCAAAAACCAAAAACCAAAAAAAACAATGAGCAAACAACGAGCAAACAGACAAGGTAACAAAATCAGGGGAGCTGAGGTGGCTCAGTGGTTGAGCACCAGCCTTGTGCATACAGGGTCCCAGGTCCAATCCCCAGTCCTGGTACCTCAAAAAAAACACACACACACACAAAAAGGCAGCTCAATAAGTTATGGAAACATTACTTCTACAATGTTTTTTTTCAGGCACTTTTTATCTAATTCCAAGTGCTAACCCAATTGTTCCTCTAGTGTTCAGAAAGATACTCAGATTAACACTGATTAGTTAAAATAGTCAAGATCTCCTTATTAATAAAAAAAAAAGATGAGAAAAATGTTTAATCATATTCATATCTCACAAAACCAAACCCCATATTCTTTTTAAGCCTTTAGAATTAATATAGTACTAACTTTGCTTTTGCTGCAAAAACATTACAATGTTGTTGTTAACTGTAGCCCATAAATTACATTAATTATATTTTCCCATGTTTTACCACATTCTTAACACCCTGTAGTAGAACATTCCTGTATTATTAACCACAATCCTCATCTACTTCTAAAATCATTGTTATACATTCCCAATATTATCCTCCAGCTGTCCTCCAACTAACATTAATCTTCCACATTCTACCACATTCTAACTAACTAACTAACATTCCACATTCTACCACATTCTTCTACCACATTCTTAACACCCTGTAGTAGAACATTCCTGTATTATTAACCACAATCCTCATCTACTTCTAAAATCATTGTTATACATTCCCAATATTATCCTCCAGCTGTCCTCCAACTAACATTAATCTTCCAAGACTACTCATTTCAGTCACAATCACATCCACAAATCAACAGTGTTTGTTACATTCACTATAATGTGTTACCACCAAGTCCAGCCATTACCACATATTTGCATTTTACTTTATTAAACATTCTACATACATCCAGCATCTTCTTCCCCTTCTCATCCTATATGCCATCTCCCATCAACTCACACTTCTCAGTCTATCTTGAATCCAGTTTTTCCTTTCCATTCCTATTACTTCCAATTCTAGTTTGTATCCTTATTATCCCTATTATATCACTGAAATAAGCTCCAAATAGGGGTTTGTAAAATGAAAGACATTTTTTATTAACTAAAAGTGAGCAGAAAAGCTATAATGTGGGAAAAATGGTCCCTAGATAGCAGGTCAGGGTAGAGTCATAAAAAAATAATAAAGTTGTTTTCTGCTGGCATCTTCCTGAATATACCTTGTTAAAAACACACACACAATATAATATGTATTTATATATACATATAAAAAGGTATAAAAGGATATACATTAAATTACTATGTGGGAAGAAGGTTTAGGGGTTTTTAATTTTTATATTTTAATAATAAGCATGTATTATCTCTGTAATTAATTTTTACAAAGATGTACTGGGAAGCGTCTGTGGCTCAATTGGTTGGGCTCCCTTTTACCATATGGGAGGCCCTGGGTTCGATTCCCGGGGCTTCCTGGTGAAGGCAAGCTGGCCTGCGCGGCGCAATCAGCTGATGGCCTGCGCAGCAAGGTGACCCAACAAAAGGGAGACAAGCAGACACAGAAAAACGCGAAAGCAAATGGACACGGCAAGCACAAGCAGCAAGGGGGGATAAATAAATAAATAAAAATAAATCTTAAAAAAAAAAAAGATGTACTAATTGGGGCTCTTCACTCATAAGTGATAGAAACTCAACTGGCTTTATGCACAAGGAATTAATTGCATGAATACGGGCATAGTATGATTGAAAGAATCTGAGCAACTCTAGAACGGATCCTCAGGAATTCAATGACACCAGAATTTCTCTTTTTTTCCATCAGGATTCCATCCATATGTCAGGGGACATGGTTACTAGCAGTTTTAAGGTCACACTCTTACAACACGTAACCTAAAAAGAATGTTAGAATTTTCCCATTAGCTTCAGTAGGAAAAAAATCCCAGAGAAAGACTAATTGAGAGGTTGGCAAACTTTTTCTGTAAAAGGCCAGATAGTCAAAATGCTAGGCTTTGCGGGCAATACAACCACTTTTTTCCCCCACTTTTTTTTAATTAGACAAGTTGTCAGGAAAATCATGCATAAAATACATAGTTCCCATTTACCACCCTATTATTAACACCTTGCATTAGAGTGGTACATTTGTTGCAATTTGGGAAAGAACATTTTTGTAATTGTATTATTAACTACAGTCCATCATTCGCAATAGTCTTCACTGTTTGTGCTGTTCAGTCCTATGTTGTTGTTGTTTTTAATTTTTATTTTAGTAATATATATCTAAAACCTAAAATTTCCCCTTTAAACCACATTGACATATATAATTCAGTGCTGTTAATCACATTCACAATGTTTTGCTGCCATCACCACTCTCCATTACCAAAACTTTTCAAGCAACCTAAATAGAAACTCTGTACAATTTGAGCATTAACTCTTCATTCCCTACCCATACTCTGGCCCTGGTAACCCATATTCTGACTCTATGACTTTGCTTACTCTAATTATTCCATATTAGTGAGGTCATACAATATTTGTCCTTTTGTGTCTGGCTTCTTTCACTCAACATATTGTCTTCAAAGTTCATCCATGTTAATACAACCACTTTAAAAACTACTCAGCTCTACCGCTGTAGTGTGAAAGCAGCCATAGACATTACATAAATGAGTGGGAGTGGCAGGGTTCCAATAAAACTTCACAAAAACAGGCAAATGGCTGTACCCGACCTGTGGGCCAAAGTTCACCAGCCCCTGCTGTAATTGGTCTACTTTGGTTCGTTTTCCCATGCCTTTTGCCAGAGAAGTAGAGTCTGTTACCACAAGAGCTTGGAGAACACTGTGCTGGGAAGACAAATCATTAGCTTCCACAAAAAGAAGAAAATCTTGTTGTGACTTTTTAGTTTATGGAATTAAATAAATGTGTCATTCAAAGCCATCTATAGCATAGCTCCCACTTTCCCCTCTGGCCTTGTTTTCTATATTTCCCATGTCTAAACTTCATTTATTCCTTGAGCACGTCCAGGGCCTTCCTGCTTTTGTTCCTTTTCTCTTGTTTTTTTCTTCTCTCGGAATGCTCTATATCTCTGGTTGTCTGTGAACCGTGATTAGAAAAGTGAAGGATGCTGAAGTCAACACCAGGAGGCAGTATCTCTGAAGCCTGGGTTAGGCAGAAGAATAGGGGCATGGCTTTCCAAGAGCTGTAGGTCATCACCTTTATCATCATCATATTCTTCAACATTATCATTGTCATCATACTTGTATTCACTGAATGCTTAACTATGTGACAGGCCCTTACGTGCATTATATCATTTAACGCTCACAACAACCCTTTGAAATACATTCCATCATTCCTCACCATACAGATGGGAAAACTTAAGCATGGAAATGTTAAGACCCTTGCCAATTAGAAAGCATTTCAGTGAAGCCCAGGAGGTAATTGGAGGAGAATCATCTTGGGAAGATGTCAGCCCGAATCTCATCCATCTGAAAGGGATGAACAGAGAGGGAGAATCTATGTACAAGGTCACCAAAAATAGAAATGGTTATCAGAGCAGATCTAGAAAGTAGCGCTCTCAAGGCTTTCAAGGCAGATGGCTGACAGAGAAGGAGCAGTTAAAGGGCAGACTGGTGTGAACATCAACAACCTAAGACCTTTCATAGTTCACTGGAGAATCCACCTCTACTAAGACTCCTATGCCTAGCTTAGTGCTTAATGTATAGGAATTTCTCAATAACCGATCTAGTAGAATAGAGATAATCCACTTTGACTTACAGAGCTTATGCTTGTCATCATAGCCACTGATTTCTTAATTGTCTTCCACTTAACTGATACTCTGCATTCTATATTAAAAGGGCTGATAATGTGAATCCTTGTGGATTTGGTTATCCAGAGTCAGTTGTATTTTATTTCATAACCTATTTACATCAGGTGTACTTGATAATTATGTAATTTAATTTAAAATTGTGTAAAGCAATGTAATATGAATGTCAAAAGAATGTGAGCTGTTTCTGAAAAGACTAAGTTGATTATCCCAGAAATGCAAGGAAGTTCTAAAATTAATTGATGTAGTATACCACTTGAACAGATTAAAGGAGAAAAACTAAGATTATCTCAACAAATGCAGAAAAGGTATCAACGAAATTTAACACTCATTCATGATTTTTATAAACTTTAAAACTGCGATGAGAAGACCACTATTCTTATTTACAGAAAATATGATTGTTTTCATACAAAACCACAAGGTAATCTAAAGAAAAACTATTAAAACTAATAAAAGAATTTAGAAAATTTTCTAGATCTAAGATCAGTATGAAAAAAATCAATAGCCTTTTAACATCAGTAAATAATCAGAATCTGTAATAAGAATAAAGATCACATTCACGACAGCAACAAAAATAATAAGATGTCTAGGAATAAATCTGGGGAAAAAATGTATAAGATCATTTTGAAGAAAATTGCAAAGCATTATCGAAGAATACAAATACATAGACATACATAAGGAACTGAATAAATGGAGAGAGCTACTAGGTTCATAAATTGGAAAATTCACTATCATAAAGATGTAAATTCTTCCCAAATGAATCCATATATTCAATATAACTCTAAATAAAAGCTAAATATGACTTTTTGTGGAACCAAACAAGCTAATCTTTAAAATTCATATGGAAGAGAAAAAGGAAAGGACAATTCTGATGATGCAGGAGAAAAATAGAAAGACCTTCCCACCAGATGTCAACTTACTTTAAAGCTGTAGGATTTAAGATGGTGTGATATTGGCTTAGAGATAGACAAATTGATGAATGGAATAGAAAAGAGACCCTAGAAACAGGGCTCTGAATATATGAAGATTTGATATATTCAAGGGTGGGGGGAAATGAGCTACTCAATAAATGGTGTTGAGAAAATTAGTTGTTTTAACAGATCCAAATAATTCACCTCTCTTGACATGTTTGGTCCCATCTGCCCCTGGGGATCCCCAGTTGCTGCCTTGCTTTGGTATGGCCTCCATTGCTCCTACCACAGCAGAAGACACAATGGTTCTGCTGCTCAGGTTCCATCTTACCAGATGTTTGGAAAATATGGCTCCTTCCATCACTGTCAGGCTCAGATAAAGCATCAAGCACCATGTAACAGCAATGGAGACTGGCTTACCCACTAGCTGTACAGTGAAGCTGTTTAACATAACCCAGAAATTAATTAACTCTCCATGGAGCAAATTTCAACCAAGGACAGAGAGAAGACAAGAGGAGCTAGTAGATAAAAGACTTACCCTTCCTCGTCCCTCAAACAGACCATTCTGAGGCACAGCACTTCCAAAAAACTTGTTGAGGAAATGTCTTGGGTGAACAAACCACAGGCTAGATTTTCTTGGTAAGCTGTGGCCAGCTTGGTAACATATCATCCACTACTTTCTTTCCCTTTATCCATACCTTACTACCCCTTTTCCCTCAGCTTGCTACCCTGGGATTTGCACCTCTCAATAAAGCTTTAGCACATAGGTGGTAACTCACGGTCTGTTTTTTTTGTTGTTGTTATTTGTTTGTTTGTTTGTTTTTCCAGAAAACCTGGGATAAGATAGTTGTATATATATAAAAAGAGTAAAAACTACGTCCCTACCCATAGCACACAAAAATTCATGTCTAAGTGGAAAAAAATACCTAAACATTAAAAAAGCTTTAAAACATCTTGATGAAATCTAGAGAACTTTTATCTCAAAATAAAAAAGTATTTCTTAAAACACAAAAAGCATAAACCATGCCAAAAAATAAAATATTAAAAAAAAATTTTTTTAGTAATAAATCATTTATTCTCAAAAAATAAAACAGAAATGGAATCCCTAGGAGATTCTCCTTAAAAATTGATAATAAAGAATACTTCATATCAGAAACTTTCTAATTCTTCCAAAATATTCAAGAGTGTGAATATCACTCAACTGATTTCATGAGGCTGGTTTTACCCTGATGATAAAAGCTAGACAAAACATTACAAGAAAAGAAAATTTCAGACCAATATTTCTCATGAATGTGGGTGAATATATTCTCAATAAAATAACAGCAAAATAAATCCGGCAACATATAAATAGGACTATATACCATGAGCAAGTGGGATTTATCCCACAAATGCACAACTGACTTAATATAGTACTTAATTTTGAATGACTGGTTTCTTTCCCCCTAAGACCAAGAAGAAGACAAGTATGTCCACTCTTACCACTTCTAGTTTTCATTATACAGTAGCTTTTAAGCAGGGAAATTAGGCATGAAAAGGAAAAAAAGCCATACATATTGAAAATGATGAAGTAAAATTATGTGTTTTTGCAAATGATGTGATCTTTTTTTGAAATTTTAAAGAGAAGCTACAGGTTTACAAAATTCATGCATAAAACAGAGTTCTTATATATCACCTTATTCTTTTAATTATTATTATTTTTTTAATATTTTAAAAGATGCTTAGATTACATAAATGTTACACAAAAATTACAGGGATTCCCATGTTCCCCACCTCCCACACCTCCCACAACCTCCCACATAAACATCTTTCATTAGTGTGGCACATCACCTGCAATGGATATACACATCCTGGGGCTTTGCCACTAAGCATGGACCATAGTTCACATTGTAGACCACACTCT
>JAQZBX010110598.1:0-10358 GCA_029593785.1 Cabassous unicinctus
ATACATTATGTATGTCAGGGTCAAAAAAATGGATTGAGAAGTAATAATTCCTTTTCTATTCTTTTGGTTTTCTTAATTTATAATTATTATTATAGAGCCATTGAAAAGGGTTAAAAATAATTGAAGAGAAGAAAGCACACTACTGGGAATACACAAAAGACCAGGGAATGTACACAGTGGATAAAAAAGATATTGATTTAATATATCTCAAAAAAAAAAAACAGGTTTGTTTTAAAAATCGTGAGGATGTCAGGAATTGTACACCCAATTTGAGCCAATGATAATAGTTATCAGTCGTGTTTCAGAAATATTCTGGCCAATTTTTTAAAATGAATCACAATTCAAATTGCTGCTGGAGAAAGGACCACTGTAAGGTGTTATGCCCCTTTATTTTCCAAGGCTGTGATTTCTCCTCTAGACTTCAAGATTATGTATTTTCATGTATGATTGATATGCATAACTAAAAACATATATAAGAGAAAGAAGGTGGTGAGAGACTAATATGAAGTTTTGGAATTAACTATTCCTCTAAAATGGTCTTCCTTTTGTGTTTCTTCATTGTTGGAGGTTATAAGTCCTGTGCATAGAATGGAGGGTGGTACACTCTGCTTGATGGATTTGGTCCTTGACTTTTATGAACCATTGCTCTCCCCCATGATACCTTGTAAATATTTGAGTCACTCTTTGTCACCTTGTGGAACCTCCAAATCCCTTGTTCTCTTCTGAGTTTTGGCAAGGTCCTTCATAAGCCATAGGAGAAATTTGGAGGCTGGAAGTTATTTGTATTCTGAGCTCCCGGGTTTTCATTTGTGTACATGTGGATTCTGTTTCTTTGTAAAAATGAGTTTGATTTTATTTCTAACAATATCAGAAAAATTACAATCTATCATCAGAGCAGGTATTTCTATATGGATACCTGCAACACAATCTCTCTGCACTAGAGAACAACCCAGTGAATGTCAAGAAATTCAGTAATGTTTTCCCTTAAATTAAATCCAAAGCCTTCTAAATATTAAGGAAACAATCATGAAGTCATGGAAAAAAATCTCCTCTGAATTATCGATTTAACTTCACTCCCTTTTACAATATACATTTTCTTTCAATCTAATATACTTTTCAATTCATAATTTTAAAATAAAGACCTTTTCAACTACTTTTAAAAAGCCATTAATTGTATATATTGCCCATTTGTTGAACTATGTGATCACATATTAATAAAACTAATAGATAATAAAAAAAGATGTTCAAGGACTGTCAGAAAAACACCTATGTATGTAAGTTTCTACCAATGGATTGAAAGGTGAATAATTTCTTTCTTATTTCTGGTATTTCTTTATTCATTATACTCATTATACTACTATTGAAAGGTTTAATAAGGATTGAAGAGGTGAATGCACAACACTGTGAATATACCAAGGACCAGGTAATGAACACATTGGATAAAAAAGGTGTTAGTTTATGATGTCTCAATAAAACAGATTTGTTTTATAAATCATTGGGAAGCCAGGAACTGTACACCCAAGTGGAGCCATGGGTAATAGTTAATAGTCGTGTTTCAGAATTGCTCTGGCCAATTTTAAAAATGAATCCCATTTCAGGTATCTGCTGGAGATGTGGGTATGGAACCACTGTAAGGTGTTATGCACTTTTATTTTCTAACTTCATGATTTCTGCTCCAGGCTTCAAGTTTATTTATGTTCATGTATAATTGATATGCATCACAAAAATATATATTAAGAGAAAGAGTGTGGTGAGAGACAAATATGAAGCTTTGGAATTACTTATTTCTCAAAAGTGGTCTTCCTTTTGTGTTTCTTCATTGTTGGAGGCTATAATCACATCTGCGTAGAATGGAGGGCAGTACACTCTGCTTGAGGGATTAGGTCCCTGACTTTTATGAAACATTCCCTGCCCCATGATATCTTGTAAGCATTTGCATCACTCTTTGTCACGTTGTGGACATTATAATTCCCCTTTTCCGTTATAGGTTTTGGCAAGTTCCTTCATAAACCATAATAGAAATTTGGTGGCTGGGATCTATTTGTCCTCTGAGTTCCTGGTTTGTCATTTTTGTATAAGTGGAGTCTGCTTCTTTGTAAGTATGAGATTGATTTTATTTCCAATACTTTCTAAAAAATTACAATATGTCAGAAGGAGAGCTAGTTATATTTGGATACAGGCATCACAATCTCTTTGCACTCAAGAACAACCCAATATTGTTGAGAAAATCAGGAATGGTTTCCTTGAAACAAAATATGGAGCTTTCTAAATATTCAGTAAACAATCGTGAAAGCATGGGAAAAGATCTCATAATTATCAATTTACCTACACACCCTTTTAAAATTAAGTTTTCCTTTCAATCTAATGCCTGTTTCAGTTCAAAATAAATAAAAAAAGTCCATTTCAACAGCTTCAAAACTGCCATTCATTGTTCACTTTGTCCACATGATGTAGTATGGGATCACATACAAATAAAACTGATAGAAATGCAAAAAGAGTTCTTCAAGTATAGCCAGAAAAACACCTATGTATGTCAGTGTCAACAAATGGACTGAGAGAGGAATAATTTCTTCTTTATCCTTCTGGTTTTTGTTTATTTATTATAATTATTATATAGCTAGTGAAAAGATTTAATAATGATTGAAGAGATGAATGCACCCCAGTGTGAATATAACAAAGACCAGGGAATGTACACATTGAATAAAAAATTATTGGTATAATATATCCCCCAAAACCAGATTTCTTTTAAAAATCTTGGGGATGTCAGGAATTGTACACCCAAGTTTTGCCATAGATAATACTTACTAGTCATGTTCCATAAATGCTCCAGACAATTTTAAAAATGAATCACCATTCAAGTTTCTGCAGGAGATTTGTTTATGGGACCCCTGTTAGTTTTATGCCCCTTTACTTTCTAAGGATGTGATTTGAGCTCTAGACTTCAAGATTATGTATGTTCAAGTAAGAATGATATGCATGACTAAAAATATATATTAAGAGAAAAGGTGTGGTGAGAGTCAAATATAAACTTGGGAATTCCCTATTTCTCTAAAATGGTCTTCATTTTGTGTTTCATCATTGTTGGAGGCTATCATCACGCGTGCGTAGAATGGAGGGTGGTACACTCTGCTTGATGGATTAGGCCGCTGAATTTTATGAACCCTTCCTCTCCCCCATGATATCTTGTAAGCATTTGGGTCACTCTGTCACCTTCTGGACACTACCATTCTCTTTTTCCCTTCTTGGTGTTGTCAAAGTCCTTCATAAACCAGAGGCGAAATTTGGAGCCTGGAAGTGTTTTGTATTCTGAGTTCCTAGGTTGTCATTTGTGTATATGTTGATTCAGTTTCTTTGTAAGAAGGAGTTTGATTTCATTTCCAATAGTTTCTAAAAAAATCACAATATGTCATATGAGCAGGTATTTATATATGGATACCTGCATCACAATCTCTCTGCACTCAAGAACAACCTAATGATGTCCAGAAAATCAAGAATGGTTTCCTTGAAACAAAATCCAGAGCTTTCTAAACGTCCAGTAAACAATGGTGAAATCACGGAAATATATTTCCTCTGAATTATCGATTTCCATACATTTCATTATAAAATTAACATTTTCTTTCAATCTAATATACACTTCAGTTCATAATTTTAATATAAAGACTTTTTCAGCAGCTTTAAAAAAGACATTCATTGTTCACTTTTTCCACATGATGTAGTATGGGATCACATATCAATAAAACTGATAAATAAACAAAAAAGGTTCAAGGGCAGCCAGGAAAACACCTATGTATGTCACTGTCAGCAAATGGACTGAGAGGTGAATAATTTCTTATTTATTCTTCTGGTATTTCTTTTTTTATTATAATTATTATAGAGCTAGTGAAAATGTTTAATAATGATTGAAGAGATGAATTTCCACCATGTGAATATACTGAGGACCAGGGTATGTACACATTGGATAAAAAAATATTGGTTTAGTATGTCTCAATAAAACAGATATGTTTTAAAATTGTGGGGATGTCAGTAATTGTACACCCAAGTTTAGCCATGGATAATAGTTATTAGTCATGTTTCAGAAATGATTTGAACAGTTTTGGAAAATGAATCACAATTCAAGTTTCTGCTGGAGATGGGACAAATATAAGGTGTTATGTCCCTTTATTTTGTAAGGTTGTGATTTCTGCTCTAGACTTCAAGATTATGTATGTTCATGTATGATTGATATGCATCCCTAAAAATATATTTTAAGGGAAAGAGGGTGGTTAGAGATAAATATAAATTTTTAGAATTGCCTATTTCTATAAGTGGTCTTCCTTTTGTGCTTTTTCATAGTTGGAGGCTATAATCACGTGTGCATAGAAAGATGTGAGGAACACACTGGTTGTTGGATTTGGTGCTAGACTTTTATGAACCATTCTTCTACCCCATGATATCATGTAAACATTTGAGTCACTCTTTGTCACCTTGTGGACCCTACAAGTCACTTTTTCACTTTTGGTTAATGGCAAGCTCCTTAATAAACCATAGGAGAAATTTGGAGGTGGGAAGCTATTTTTTCCCTGATTTCCTGGAATTACTTTTGTGTATATGTGGATTCTCTTCTTTGTAAGAATGAATTTGATTTTATTTCCAATATTTTCTAAAAAATTAAAATATGTGATAAGAGCACGTATTTATATATGGATACCTGCAGCACAATATCTCTGCACACAAGAAAGGCCAATTATGTCCAGAAAATAAGGTATGTTCTCCTTGAAACAAAATCTGCAACCTTCCAGACATTCAGTAAACAACCGAGAAATCATGGAAAAAGATCTCCTCTGAATTATTGATTAACGTACACTCCCTTTTAAAATTAACATTTTCTTTCAATCTATTATCCGTTTCAGTTTAAAATTTTAAAATAAAGAACTTTTCAACAGTTTTGAAAAAGCCATTCATTGTTCACTTAGTCCACATGATGTAGTATGGGACCACATATTAATAAAACTGATAGATAAACAAAAAAAGTTTTTCAAGGAGAGCAAGAAAAACACTTATGTATGCCAGTGTCAACAAAGGATTGAGAGGTGAATAATTTCTTCATTCTTCTTCTGGTTTTTCTTTATTTATAATAATTATTATAGAACTATTGAAAGGTTTAATAATGATTTATCAGATGAATATAACAAGGTCCAGGGAATGTACACATTGCATAAAAAGATATTGGTTAAATATGTATCAATAAAACGAATTTGTTAAAAAAATCGTGTGAATGTCAGGAGTTGTACACCCAAGTTGAGCTATGGATAATAGTTTTTTGTCATGATTCACAAATGCTCTGGCCACCTTTTAAAAGTGAATCACAATTCAAGTTTCTGCTGGAGATGGGACCAATGTAGGGCGTTATTCCCCCTTTTTTTACTAAAGTTGTGACTTGTGTTCGAGGCTTCAAGTTTTTGTACGTTCATATATGATTGATATGAATCACTAAAAATACATATTAATAGAAAGAGGGTGGTGAGAGACAAATATGAAGATTTAGAATTACCTATTTCTCTAAAGTGGTCTTCCTTTTGTGTTTCTTCATTGTTGGAGGCTCTAATCAGTGGTGCATGGAATGGAGGGCCATGCACTCTGTTTGATGGATTAGGTCCTTGCCTTTTAAGAACAATTACTCTCCCCCATGATATCTTGTAAACATTTGATTCACTCTTTGTCACCTTCTGGATCCTACAAGTCCCTTTTTTTATTCTTGGTGTTGGCAAGGTACTTCATAAGACAGAGGGGAAGTTTGGAGCCTGGGAGCTATTTGTACTCTGATATCCTTGGTTTCCATTTGGGTATAAGTGGCTTTGGGTTCTTTGTTAAACTGAGTTGGATTTTATTATCAATATTATCTAAAAAATTACAGTACTTCAAAAGAGCAGGTGTTTATATATGGATCTCTGCATCACAATCTCTCAGCACTCAAGAACAGCACAATGATATCCAGAAAATGAAGAATGGTTTCCTTGAAACAGAATCCGGAGCATTCTAAACATTCAGTAAACAATCATGAAATCATTGAAAATGATCTAAAAATTATCGATATACGTACACTACTTTTTAAAGTTATCATTTTCTATCAATCTAATATTCATTTCTGTTCATAATTATAAAATAAAGACATTTTCAACTGCTTTTAAAAAGCCATTCATTGTTCACTTTATCCACATTCTGTAGTATGAGATCACATATCAATAAAACTGATAGAAAAACAAAAAAATTTGTTCATGGACAGCCAGAAAAACACCTATGTAAGTCAGCTTCAACAAATGGATTGAGAGGTGAATAATTTCTTATTTATTCTTCTGGTATTTCTATATTCATTATAATTATTATATAACTATTGAAAAGGTAATCATGTTTGAAGAGATGAATGCACCCCACTGTGCATATACCAAGGACTAGGGAATGAATGCATTGGTTAAAAAAGGTATTGGTTTAATATGTTTAATTAAAGCAGATTAGTTTAAAAAATCATGGAGATGTCAGGAATTGTACAATCAAGTTGATTTATAGATAATATTTATTAGTCATGTTTCCAAAATGCTCTGGCAACTTTTTAAAAATGAATCACAATTCTAGTTACTGCTGGAGATGGGAAAATTGTAAGGTGTTTTGCCCCTTTATTTTCTAAGGTTTTGATTTTGCTCTAGAATTCAGGTTTATTTATATTCATGTATGACTGATATTCATCATTAAAATATATATTAAGAGAAAGAATATGGTTAGAGACTAATAGGAAGATTTGGAATTATCTGTTTCTCTAAAGTGCGCTTCCTTTTGTGTTTCTTCATTGTTGGAGGGTTAATCACTCATGCATAGAGTGGAGATCGGTACACTCTGCTTGATGGATTAGGTCCCCAATTTTTATGAACTGTTCCTCTCCCCCTTGATATCTTGTAAACATTTGAGTCACCCTTTGTCACCTTCTGGACACTAGGAGTCCCTTTTTCTCTTCTTGGTGTTGACAAGGTCCTTCATGAGCCATATGAAAAATTTGGAGGCTGAGACCTATTTCCACGAAGAGTTCCTGGGTATTCATTTGTGTATATATGCATTCTATTTCTTTGTAAGAAATGAGTTTGATTTTATTTCTAATTCTTTCTAAAAAATTAAAATATGTCATAAGTGTAGGTATTTATATATGGATACCTGCATCACAACATCTCTGGACTCAAAAACAGATCATTGATTTCCAGAAAACCAGGAAAGGTGTCCTTGAAACAAAAACTGAAACCTAAACATTGAGGTAACAATCATGAAATCATGGAAAGAGGTATCCTCTGAATTATTGATTTACATACACACCATTTAAAATTGATATTTTCTTTCAATGTAATATCCGTTTTAGATAACAATTTTAAAAGAAAGACTTTTTCAACAGCTTTAGAGTGAATTCATTGTTCACTTTGCCCACATGACGTAGTATGTGATCACATATCAATAAAACTGACAGATAAACAAAAAAAGTTGTTCAAGGGCAGCCAGAAAAATACCTATGTCTTTCAGTGTCAACACATGCATTGAGAGGTGAATAATTTATTCTTTATTCATTGGGTTTTTCTTTATTTATTATAATTATAAGAAAATTATTTAAAATGTTTAATAATGAATGAAGAGATGAATACACACAACTGTGAATATGCCAAGGAAAAGGGAATGAACAAATTGGATAAAAAAGTTATTTGCTTAATACTTCTCAATAAAAAAGATTTTTTTAAAAAATCATGGGAATGTCAGGAATTGTACACCCAAATTGAGCCATGGATAATAGCTTGTATTCGTGTTTCAGAAATGCTCAGGCCAATTTTTAAAAATGAATCACAATTCAAGTTTCTGCTCCAGATGGGACAACTGCATTTTCTAATTTATTTTAATTATTATGGAGGTAATTTCTTATAAATATATGGAGATGGGACCATTGTAAGGAGTTATGCCTCTTTATTTTCTAAGGCTGTGATTTCTGCTTTAGACGTCAAGATTATGGATTTTAATGTGTGATTTTTCTGCATCACTAAAAATATATATTTAGAGAAAGAGGGTTGTGAGAGACAAGTATGAAGATTTGGAGTAACCTATTTCTATAAAGTGGTGTTTCCTTTCTTTTCTTCATTGTTGGAGAATATTACATGTGTGCATAGCACGGTCTGTGGTACACTGTGCTTGATGGATTTCATTCTGGGCTTTTATGAATCATTCCTTCCCCCATGATATATTGTAAACTTTTCTGTCACTCTTTATCACCTTGCAGACCCTACAAGTCCATTTATATCTTCTGGGTGTTGGCTGGATCCTTCATAAGGATAATTTTGGAGGCTGGGAGAAATTTGTACTATGAGTTTCTGCGTTTTCATTTGTGCATATGTGGATTCTGTTTCTTTGTAGGATTGAATTTGATTTTATTTCCAATATTTCTAAAAAATTACAATATGTCATAAGAGCTGATATTTATATATGAATACTTTCATCACAATGTCTCTGCACTAAAGAACTGGACGATTATATTAAAGAAAATAAGGAATGGTTTCCTTGAAACAAAATCTGGAGCCTTCTAAACATTCAGGAAACAAAACTGAAATCATTGAAAAAAATATCATCTGAATTATCAATTTACCTACACTCCCTTTTACAATTAACATTTTCTTTCAATCTAATATCCGTTTGAGTCCATAATTTTAAAATACAGACCTTTCAACAGCTTTAAAATAGCCATTCATTGTACTATTCATCCACCTGATGTAGTATGGGATCACATATCAATAAATCTAATGGATAAACAAAAAAGTTGATCATGGATAGACAGAAAAACACCTATGTACGTCAGAGACAAAATGGATTCAGAGGTGAATAATTTCTTATTTATTCTCTGACATTTCTTTATTTATTATAATTATTATAGAGCACTTGAAAGGTGTAATAATGATTGAAGAGATGAATGCTCTCCACTGTGAATAAATCAAGGACCAGGGAATGTACACATTGGATAAAAAATATTTTGCTTTAATATATCTCTACAAAACAGATTTGTTTGAAAAATCATGGGAATATCAGGAACTGTACAACCAAGTTGAGCCAAGGCTAATAGTTATCAGTTGTGCTTCAGAAATGCTGAGGCCAGTATTCAAAAATGAATCACTTTTCAAGTTTCTGCTGGAGATGGGACCACTGTCAGGTGTTATGCCCCTTTATTTCTAAAGGTTGTGATTTCTGCTCTAATCTTCATGTTATGTATGTTCATGTATTACTGATGTGCATCACTAAAAATAAATAAAAGGATAAAGAGGGTGGTGAGAGACAAGTATGAACTTTGGAATTTCCTATTTCTCTAAAATGGTCTGCCTTTTGTGTTTCTTCATTGTTGGAGCCTATAATCACACGTGCATAGAATGGGGGTGGTACACTCTGCTTGATGGATTAGGTCCTTGCCTTTTATGATCCATTCCTCTCCCCATGATATCTTGTAATCCTTTGAGTCACTCTATGTCACCTTGTGGACCCTACACATCTTTTTTTCTCATCTGGGTGTTGAATAGTTCCTTCATAAGCCATAGGAAAAATTTTGAGACTGGTAGCTACTTGTACTCTGACATCCTGGGTTTTCATTTGTCAATATGTGGATTCTGTTTTTTGTAAGAATGAATTTGATTTTATTTACAAAATTTTCTATAAAATAAAATATTTCATAGGAAGAGGTATTTATATATCTTTACCTAAATCACAATCGCTCTGCACTCGAGAACAAACCAATGATATCCCAAAAATGAGGAATGGTTTCCTTGAAACATAATCCGGAGCCTTCTATACATTCAGTAAACAATCATGAAATCATGGAAAAAGAGCTCCTCAAAATTATTGATTTACCTACACTCCCTTTTAAAACAAACGTTTTCTTTCAATGTAATATCCGTTTCAGTTCATCATTTTTTAAAAAAAGACAGTTTCAATAGCTTTTAAAAAAACATTCATTGTTCACTTTGTCCACATGATGTAATATGGGATTACATATCAATAAAACTGATAGATAAACAATAAAAGTTACCAATGGACGGCCAGAAAAACACCGATGTATATCAGTGTGAACAAACGGATTGAGAATTGAATAAATTCATCTTCATTCTTCTGGTTTTTCTTTATTTATTATAATTTTTATTGAGCTATTGAAAAGGTTTAATTATGATTGATGAGACGAATGTGCACCACTGTGAATATACCAAGGATCAGGGAATGTACACATTGGAAAAAAAATATACTGATTTAATAGGCATCAATAAACAGGATTGTTTTTTTTTTTGTTTTTTTTTAAAGATTTATTTTATTTTATTTATTTATCC